>OX104065.1:136290060-136434483 GCA_944474145.2 Dicrocoelium dendriticum | reverse complement strand
TGTCAACACCATGTGCTTCGTAAACACATTGCATTGTCAGGGATCCAACCAGGTGCTTGTAGTATCACATTTTTCGCCAATCTGAATAAGGATTTGGTATTGCTCTGCGTTGAGAGCAGATAGCATGAGATGAGAGCAGTTAACAAACTGTAGCCAAAGCTTAGATAGAGTAACCCTTATCGGCCTCTTCTAAACAAAGTTAAATCGTCAGCAAAGATAAAGAAGAAGCTCCACAAGTAAAAGGGACAAGTCATTAATAAAAGATAAGAAACAAAAACAGGACCGAGTACAGAAGCCTGCGGGGACACCACTAGTGTGTAAGTGCAGGAGCACAAAATAACCATTCCACTCAAATATGAATGGTCCTGTCGCAAAGGAACGCGGACATCCAAGAAAGTATTAAAGATGTAGGTCTAAACAGTCATTTTTCTAGCAAAAAGCGGTGGTTATTGCTGAGTCAAAAGCGATACTGAAGTTAAAAAAAAAAAAGATAACATATTACCCACCGGATATTCCATCATCAAGACACTGGTATTTTGTACAAAAAACACAGCAGGTTGATGCAGCATAACTTATTTCCATATATAAAAGACAGAGCTGTTCCCTCTGATCTAATATGGGACGAGATGCTTCCCAGATTCGATCTCTGATAAGCCATTCCAACATGCATCAAACTAACCCAGACCTGTATACAATCTGCGAGTATTTTAGGGCCCCCTTTAAGATGGCACTACAACTTTCTCCTCCCAATGCTGTGGTATTCCTTCACTCCACGAAGAAGAGTTTGTACAGTTCCAGGACTGGAAGACTGAAAGAATATCGGCAATGGCTTTAACAGTTGGCCGGGTGCACATTACCAGAGCCAGCGGATTCGTATGGGTCATCTACGATCTTCCAGAACGAGGAAACATGGCCGCTGCAGTTAGATTTGATTTCCTCATTTTCCCTCCTTCGCCTACGCTAGGGGGCTGCGATGGGATTGAAGCAACCAGCCCGCTCCATGAACTTTTATGAAAAACAAGCAGCACTCTTGCCGCCATAATCTAGGTCTGCTGTAGACCCTGAAGACCCGCTTTCTGTGTTACAAGTTAACAACAGCTTCTAAAGAAAAACGTCGACTGCAACACAGCTGTATAGGGGGGGGACGGGGGGTTTCGGATTCCGTATTTACACTACGCGCAAGTCTAGGCCCGTAGGAGTAGTTGGCCTGCCCTACTGCAAATTTGACAGCCATGTTTGCGACATGTTGTGTAGCTGTCAACTACGGAATCCGTCGGTCTCGTTAAAATTTTCCAAAGAGAGCAATACGAATCGTTTGACCCTCTAATCAATTCTACGGCGCCCCCTAAGGAGGCTTGCCTGAGAGGCGAATTTCAGCGTAAGAGAGCCAAACCCTCTAACACACGGCGTGAAGCCCACTATCGGATCAGATGCCACCGTCCGGTTCCAGAGCTGCCGCTGTCTGTTACAGGACGACCCAAGTAATGCTCATGGCTCTTTACCTCAAAAGCATGGTATTAATCAGGTTTAGATTCCGCGTCATGTGAGGTTCATTCGATATCTTCCGTAACCTAATGGGAAAAGAACGAACAAAGGGATCGCTCTCACCGATGGGAGCTCCCATGGTAATTGCGGACTACCGACCATGCTTCGTGATTACGTCTAAAGGAAACTTTCCCGCCAGAACTTCTGGTTGGAAGTTTGACGTGTTGCCCACCCACTGCACTAAGTCTCTTTGTAGAGTCTGCCTTATGGATTGCATGCCTTCAGTCGGCATGTGGCAGGTCAAGGACACCGACAATTACAACGCTTGGCGCTGAAGGGAGCAGGCTCGTTTTAACAGCTCGCGTAGCTCCTTGTCCTCGCCTCGCGTCGGGAGGATGGGCTGCAGTTCAAACAAACAATTAATCCTATCCTACCTCCCATTCTTATGAAGTATGAAGAGACTTAAACACCTTGGAGTTGCATATGGACAGCGGAGCTTCCCAAGAACTAGAGTGAGAATGAATAAGCAATGGCACCCCACCTCCAGCCAAGACGATCTTTCCTGTATTCCGAGAATTCAGTAAGGAGGCAAATATTTATTGAATCATTCGAAGAAAACCAGGTCTCAAAAATCGCAAACACAACAACACCTCTGCATCTCAACGCCAGCTCTCCCACTTGTTTCTTAAGCTACAAGCATTTGTGTACCATAGAAATATTGGTGACTGCTGAAGTCTTGTTCCGCCTTTAAATGTCCTTTAAAAGTTCCCCTCGGGCGCCAGAACCCAACAGTGGTAGCTGGGGATTCAACTTGATCTGCGAAAACAGTATACACTTGTGTGGGTTGTCAGTTTCATCACTTCTGGCTGTTTTGGTGACCCTCAGGTCTCATGATTTTTTCCATCATTCGCGCATAATGTTGCTCCATTAAACATAGGTTCTCTCTCAAAGGGGCTTAGATGTTGTGTTGGAGTCCTTTGCCCAGAGATATTTGTAATTGTACCTAAAATGTGTAGTGTATATTTTCTGATGCTGACACATGAAACAGCGAAGATTGCTCTTGTTCTTGCTTCATTTCTATTGCACGAAGCAAGCAGAGTGCAATCTATCCAACGGTCGAAGTGCCGGGGCCGCCACAGTATACCGGCAACAAGAAACCAGGACGCCATCTGTTAGGCGAAGGCCTCTATCGACCCGTTGCACCAGACCCTGACCTACCTGCCAGGACAACTATGAGACTCTTAAAAACGTCGTCGGAGAACGCACTACCATTCCCTAAGCCCGTAGCTGAATAAACCAATAGCTCCAAGGCGACCTCGTTTCCCGTTCCCCTATGAGTTGGCAGCAGCAGTCGTACGCCAAGCCGATAAAAGGCAACCAGAATATCCTCGGAAGCAGAGCGGAACCACGCACACACCAACAACAGTATTTGGAAATTATACGTTGGTACTGCAATGGGAGGCCTCCCATAAGGTACGAGGCTCGAGCAGTAAGCCGCGTTAGCGTGGAGAGGTAGAAGCATTCACCTTGCCGGAGAGAGAACCCCACGAGCTCCTTACAAGAGCATAATAATTCCACACCGAATATTTTGGACTGAAGTGATTGGTTCCGATAGAGCGGCGGTACAAAATGAGGTGAGAATAATAGCGTTTGCATAATGCGAAGCGAGTCTGAGGAACATCTGGTAACACCCAGTTGCTTGACCAGAAAATAGATCCAGGCTCACATAAGACGATCCCGATAATACGGGTTTTTGAACTCTACTAAGAACCGGTCTTGCAAGGCCCTCCTGTGACAAAGCGCTTACTTTTCTACCAAATACCAACACGAAAGGATCCATTTTGATGACAACGAGGCGATATATGGACAACAATACGAAAGTCATACCCTTGAACACGTCTCTTATCCAAATCACGCCGGGCTTACCCCACCCGATATCACTAGCTCATGCCTGAATGTGTATGTAATAACCACATAACTTTGCTCTAAGCACAGCAACTACAGTGATACGCAACGACTCTGCTAGAAAGTTTGAGCGCATCTACATCAACTTTATTTCTCGGAGGTCTTCGATGACAGATCGCTGTTCCACCCGGATCATCTATGGGCTTACCAAGTCAGAGCCTAAGGCAGATCTTCATCGTACGAGACCCACATCCTTGTCCTATCTACTCGCAAAAGCATTTGTTACTAAGCCGCTGTGTAATACTGATCGCTCGGGCAGCAGCCTGAATAGAAGTTAACAATGTCAAATGCTTTTCGGCTTGCATACACTGAGTTCAAACTGGAAGCAGCCGGATATCGGACAGTCGGTCGTCTGAGTTTGCTAGTAAGGAGTGATCTTAGCGACAAACCTCGCGGTCAAGAAATTCTGTAAAATGTTGCACATCTTACTCCTACCACTTTAACTTTGGTTATACACAGGCTGCAGCTTCAGTTCTAGCATTAAATGCAAGTTTGTCTATGGGAAAATAACACTAAAGTCATAAAAAGTAGGCAGACAAGTAAGAAAAACGCTATAGTTGATAAGCGGTAACCAACCGCTATGTCAATTGATACACAAGTCGTCAGTGATACTCAATACTAGGACCAATAGGAGCCTGAATATAACATCCTGTATCCTTGTTTAGTACCCAGTAAAGCTAAAACGGCCGATTATTTCCCCTACGCGAAAACACTTGGCACCACGATGGAGACGAGGTGTTCAGAAAGAGCTTCCGAGAAAATAGCGTCCCAAAATGATAGCACAAACACTTTAAGGGAACCATGTTATACCATTGCCCGGCTTTGGCATGCATGCATAAATCCACCCTACTTCCATCTGACAAGAGGTCAAAGTTCAGCCAGCATCGGAGCGACTCATCACTAACTTTAGCTATTCAACACGATCCTCTATATTCAAAGACGGTATCTGCTCTATGATTCTATTTGTTTTATCCCCACTATGAAATAGCCCAATGTCATTACTGCCAAAACGTCGAAAATCATAAGGAAACACTTACTTTGACACGAAATTATAGAGAAATTATGCCCAATGAAATCCCACAACCACTCCCACGCCATCTCGGGCATAAACGGCGATCTGTTCCGGACACGGCTGGAGCGCCCGCGATTTTGAAAGTCTTTTTTATACGTTCAAGTTCAAGTGGGACTGGAACGATAGGATGAATCCCGTAAGTGTTCCTTCTTGAGCGGGTCGTCGACCAGGAGTTGATAGGGGTGCTCCGACTTCTTGATGGGTCTAAAAGGAAAACACCCGAAAAACACCCTGGTCCACCAATTTAATGCCCACGTTCCTAACATTAGCTGTCCCAGCTGTGTCAGTTACGTGAAGTAAGTAAGAGAGGAAGGAGAATCGAAGGTAAGGAGAGTAGGGGAAATCAGTTAAAGAAGAGAATAATACCAATGACGAGGAAAAGCAAAGAAAATAGAATCGAAGTATGAAGATGGGAATTTGTCAGGAAAACGGAAAGGTTTCGTGTTGCCACCCAAGAGCATCTAGTTGACGCTCAAACCCCTTAACCGTAGCTTCCTTGACAACATTTTCAGGAAGCAGGTTCCAGCGCTCGATGACTCGACGCGATAAGCGTGTCTCCGCTCTAACTCGATCGGACCGCGGTTTGTCCAGCTTCATACAATGCCCGCGGAGACCAGATAATCTAGCAGGACTAAATAGCATGGACAAATCAGGGCCAACCTTCCCAGTCAAAATACGGTAGGTTAGGATTAGGTCCCCTCTAATTCTTCGGTAGTGCATTGACTGCATTCCCAAACTAAGTAGGCGTTTGGGGTACGTTTGCCCTCGTAATCCCTTGACCAACCTAGTACCGACACGCAACACCCTTTCTAGTGCCATTTTGTCCCGGACAAGGCATGGTGGACAGGCCTGGACGCAATATTCTAGGTGGGGTCGCACAAACGCTGAGAAGAGCTTCACAAACACATCAGCGGTTAGGGTCCCAAAAGAACGACGGATAAACCACATATTGTGGATTTTTGCGTGGTTCGGAAGACCCTGAGAGCCCGTTGGAGACCCATTCTTCTCATCCCGGGACAATAAAACACACAAGTGGACTATTTGTATTAACCGCCAATGTGCGCAGTCTGAGGAATAAATTGGATGAGATTCAGTTGATTGCCTCAGAGACCTGCCCGGACTTAATGGCCTTCACTGAAACCTGGCTATTCACCGACATCACGGATTCAGAGGTGTCTATCCCTGGTTATCACCTCTCCCGATCCGATCGACAAGGAGGGAGGCCCGGCGGTGGTGTAATAGTCTATTGGAAGACTGATATTAAAGTGCACGTAGTTGAAGCGATCAGTGACAAAGACGATGAGTTTGATGCACTCTGGTGTCGTGTTCACGATGGTCGGAATTCTCTCTCATTTGGTGTTGTCTACAGAGCGCCTTCAGGATCCGGAGCCCGGTTGATGGACTCGATCAGGAAGCATGGTGCACGAAAGGATTGTCTTATCGTTGGGGATTTCAACGCTCCTTCTGTTGACTGGAACCTGTTTCTTTGTGACCGACCTACAGAATCCTTCGAAGCTAACTTACTGGAGACCATTCTTCATTGTAATTTGCTCCAACACGTCACTACACCAACTCGTATTCCTCCAGATCAGACGCCGCATATCTTGGATCTCGTACTCTCCCCAACACAATCAGACATCACGAACCTTTCAGTTCTACAGCCCATTGGCAGCAGTGATCACTGTACTGTCTCATTCCATTGGTCACGTCGCCTCGCTGTTCACAGTCAACGTGCCGACCGTCGGAATTTCTGGCGTGCCGACACAACTCGTTTGAAAACGGCGGCAAGCATTGTCGATTGGAGTATCCCTGAACACCTCAATGTTGACGAAGCGTGGCATCACTTGTACTCCAAGCTGACGTTACTCATTGAACAGGTCATCCCCTTCTCCAAAAGATGACCCTTCTCCAAAGGCCCTCCATGGATCGACCGCGAATTGAGATCAATGATGAAAAAAAGGCGAAAACTGCGGGATCGTTTCAGAATTACGCGAGTTGAGCTTGACTACTGTCACTACAAAACGGTCAGGAATGCTTGTAACATAAAAAAACGAGAGAAACGCCAAAAGTACGAACTGTCATTAGCTGCACTTTCTAGTACAAACTCCAAGGCGCTCTTCTCATACCTCAAACGAAACACTAAAACTGGAAGTGGTGTCCCCGCCTTGTCTCCCTGTGAGCATTTGGACCTAGTCTACGAAGACGCTGAGAAAGCCAGCCTTTTGGCCCAGCAATATTCCTCAGTCTACTCTACCGAAACCCCACTCCCAGATAGCGTTGCACCCACTCCTCCTTTCCTGCTGGAGCACGTGAATGTTTCCACTGACGATGTAATGAAACTTCTACTTGACCTAGACCCGTATTCCTCGCCGGGTCCCGATGGTTTACACCCATTGTTCCTTAAGACCGTGGCCGGACACATTGCCGCTCCTGTATGTCAAATTTTCCGTTGTTCACTTGAGGTCGGGCGGCTTCCTACTGCTTGGAAGATGGGAACGGTTAAACCCATTTACAAAGGAGGGGACCGACAGAATCCAGCCAGCTATCGTCCCATATGTTTGACTTCGATTTTGTGCAAAGTTATGGAACGGATTCTGAAACGGGCCCTTCGCCTACATCTCGATGAGTTGGAGTTCCTATCTCATGCCCAACATGGCTTCCGAAGGGCGCGTTCATGTGCTACAAATTTGTTGGTTGCTAGGGAAAAATGGGCAAGATCCTTAGATGCCGGTAAGCGTCTGGATGCTGTGTTTGTCGATTTCAGTAAGGCTTTTGACAAGGTCCCACATGAGCGGCTCCTCTTCAAACTCCGGGGAATCGGCGTCACTGGCAATGTTCTTTCATGGGTCTCCGATTTCCTGCAAGGTCGCTTCATGCAGGTCAAAGTTAACGAAGCGCTTTCTGATCAAATTCTCATGACTAGTGGGGTCCCCCAGGGTTCTGTACTCGGCCCCGAACTCTTCAATATCTTCATCAGCGACCTGCCATCCGAACTGCAGACCGACTGCTTAATCTACGCGGATGATCTGAAGCTGTGGATTGAGGTTTCCAGTCTGGAAGACGCAGACATACTTCAAGCGACACTCGATCAGCTCCACGATTGGTCACTAAAGTGGCAGTTGCCCATTAACCATGACAAATGCGCTATCCTTCCAATCGGTGCTCCTGAGCCTTTTGGGGCTTACCATATCGGGGGTTTCCTGCTCAGTAATGTCAACCAAGAGAGGGACCTTGGGGTGATTGTGTCTCCTGATCTCAAATCAATGGAGGACACCCGGAGGAGGGTCGCATCCGCATACAGAATACTTCACGCTATACGGAGAGCCTTTTCACGCCTGACCCCAGCACTCTTCAGATTACTGTTTGCTTCTCATGTACGCCCAGTTCTCGAGTACGGATTGCCTGCTGCGTACCCGCTCACTAAGTCCGAACGTGACATGATCGAGAAGGTTCAACGGCGTGGATCTAAATCCGTTCCAGAGCTTCGGGACTTATCCTACCTCCTTCGGCTACAACGGTTGAACCTGTTCTCTTTGGATTATCGTCGTCGCCGCGGAGATATGATATTCACCCGGCGTATTCTACGAGGTGAGCTGGGGAGTGAGCTGCAATCGTTCTTTTGTCCAAACACAAGTTGTGCAACTCGAGGCCACCGGTGGAAACTTTTCAAACCGCGGCGACTCCGTGTACGGTCCGATCTGGCCCTATCCACCCGGGTAGTGAATGACTGGAACAGCTTGCCAGAAGCTGTCGTCGATGCGGAGACTGAGGAATGTTTCAAACGACGGTTGGATACCCACTCTCTGAGTGCGCAGGGATTCTGCTGCCCACAATACAACCATAGCGATCTTGCGCTGAACCATGTTCCGCAATGATCCCAGCAACCCTCGCAATGTCCGGGAAGTGACGGAGCTGACAAAGGAACTTCCTTCTGCTCTCTACTAACCAATGAACCAATGAATGAACCAATGAACTCTTTACTAGCCGCCTTCTTCCAGTTGTCTCCAGAGTGTAATGTGGAACAGTGGACGACACCTAGATCAACCTGATGAGTCACGTGAGGAAGTACAGTCCCATCGAGCAAATAACTTGTGGAGGAATCAGACGCTCCGATACGCAGCACTGAACACTTTGCCCGGTTTATAGGGAGCAACCACAAGACAGACCATTCCCAAAGTTTATCCAGAGCCCGTTGAAGAGCCATAGGACCTCCAGGGATATCAACAATATTCCAGAGCTTTAGGTCATCTGCAAATAAAAGCGATTGTACCTCAAGCTCCTCCGGCAAGTCATTCACGTAGACTGAGAACAGCAGCGGACCTAGGACAGAGCCTTGCGGAACGCCGCTAAGCACAGCCTGTCGAAACGAAAGACTGCTTCCCACATGAATACACTGATGGAGAAGATTCAGATTTAGATGGACTGGAACGATAGGAAAATTCCTTGCGTGTTCCTTCTTGAGCAAATCGCTGAGCCAGGAAATGATAAGGTATTAGTTCTTGATAGATCTAAAACGAAACACCCGAAACACACCCTGCCCACGTTCCCTGCACTAGCAGTCCGCGCTGTGTAAGTTACGTAAAGTAAGAAAGAAGTAGAAAGTAAATGGAAGATAAAGGGGAATAAAAGTCATTAAAATGAAGGATAACACCAAAGAGTGAAGATAATGACAGAATAAGAACTGAAAGTTTGAAGATGGATATGGTCAGGAGAAGGGAAAGGTTTCGTGTTGCCACCCAAGAGCGTCTAACTGACGCTCGAAACCCTTAAACGTAGGTTCACTCACAACCATTTCTGGAAGCGAGTTCCAGCGCTCGATAACTCCACGCGATAACCGAGTTTCCGCCCTGATCCCGTCAGAACGCAGCTTTACTCAAGTCGGCAACGCACAATACATCTAAATCATTGGAGGTAAAAATTAAATTCAACGATAAATGTATGTTCTCCAGCTTTGCAGTAGACAATTACTATACACGATTTTACCAGCATTTCTACATTATAATGGTTTGGTACGTATTCCAGTTGAGAAGCTTTGAGGTTCGGTGGTAAGTAGAGTTGCAGTGATTGTACCTATCTCTCCTTCTAACCGTATCTTCCATTTCCATTTCCTATTATACGGTTTTGTTTTAACTGCCCAACCACCGATGAAGGACTTCTAGTTTCGATTCGCTTTCCGGTTTTGGCTACGCGTGTTGTGCCGTTGCTCGTCGTTGGTCTGCCAGCCTTATTCAACGATCATCAGACCAACCGCGGCGATTAAGTTTCGCTTTCCGACTGGCTTGTGCGATCAACTAACGACCTAACGAAGACCATGCTTTACCGAAGGTCAGGTCCAGCTTTCTTACTTTATGGGCGGGAGATCTTTTGTATCTTTAGACCCTTTTAGTTTGGCTTTTCCACAACATATGGTGACACCGTTCTTTTTTTGAAACCTCAGAACTAGTTTTGTGATTTACTATATCGGTCCACATTTCCCGCACTTACAATTCCGACAATTTTATTTTCTCCTTGCGTGCCCTTGACCCATCTAATCTTCATGTTTGGTTTTTACAAGCGGAAGCTTTTTTCGCATGCATCGCAGGGCTTCGCAATCATTAATGTTCGCACATCTCCTTGCTCATGTTTCTCCTCACATCGCAATTGACCTTAGAGATTTGCTAAACCTGATTCCGGCCCACTCACCTTAAGATATGCTGGATGCCGCCGTTTTGAAGCGCACCAAGGCTTTCGACGAAGCTAGACTTCGACAGTTACGCTACATTGTTTAACTAGGCGCTCGCCCGCCATCATAACTCCTCAGGCACATGTGTATTTTGGTCGGTCCCTCTAAACTCGAAGACTTAATTATGCGATTGTTCTGGTCAAAATGCCTTCCAACGAACACCTCAGCTCTGCTCGCTGTGTTCGCAGATGGTTTGTTTTTGGATACGCTGGCCGAGACAGCAGACAACGTTCTTGAGTGCTTTCATAAACACGCAGCAGTCACTTAGACGAGTCGAACGCTATCGCCGACAATAAGCCTTACCCGATCGAAGCCATTTCCGAGAGGTTATCGACGCCGGAGCTCGCTATCAAGAAACATTGATCGCTACCGTAGTAGCAACACTGGGGGCTCCTTTCGAATTAGGCCTAGTCCCGCCAGCAGTACGACACGCCATTACGGGTGGTACCATAACTCTTTTGCGATGATGCAAGGCATTGTCGACCTGGTTGTAAGCACACCAAGGCATTCTACAAACCACAGTCCGGAGACCCCCACGCCAGCCAGTGATGCCGACATATGCGTCTCGCCACTCTTATAGTCGTCTACTTTGGTCTACGATTTCTCAACCATCTCACACTTCTTGATTGACACCGGTGCCGAGGTCAGCGTTACTACTCGTGCTGCAGCAAAAGGCAACCTACTTCCAACCATACCGTGATTACAGGCGGCTAACAATATCAAGCTCCATGCATATGGCCAGAAAATGCTGACTCTCAAACTTGGCCTCCGTAGAAGCTTTCCCTTTGTTTTTCTCGTCCCTGACGTACAACGCAGCATCTTTGGTGCTGATTTCCTCACCAAGTTTGGCCTGACCTTGCACTTGCGTAACAGTAAACTGCGAGATAGTTCGACCTCCTTGTCCGTTACCGGTAAAGTCACTACGATCAGTTCGATCGGTCTTCCCTTGGCATTACCCGCCGAAAGTGTGTCCACCAAACGGATGCTGCAATTTCCTGCTCTTTATCAACCGTCTGGTGACTTTCCGGAGCCCAATCCCGAAATTATGCACAACATCTTAACCAATGGACCGCCAGTGACCGCCTGACCTAGACGATTACCTCCAGGCAACCTCGCTACTGCCAAGGCAGCGTTCGAACTTATGCTTCGTCTAGGTATAGTTCTTCCTTTCCATAGCTTATGGTCCTCACTGCTTCATATGTTGCCAAAAGGTCCAGTGGCGACTGGAGTCCTTGCGGAGACTACCAGGCACAATGCAATATCACCGTCCCGGCTAGATATCCAATTCCGTACATCCGTAATTTTCAACTGGTCTACATAGCATAAGAATTTTCTATAAGATAGACTTGGTGCGTGCATACTACCGAAAGCCGGTTGCTTTTGACGCTATTCCGAAGACCATTATAACCACACCATTTGATCCTTATGAATTGGTTCACACGCCATTTGATCTACGGCGTGTGGCACAGACTTTCCAAAGGTTTATCGATCAAGTACTTAGAGGTCTTGACTTCGTCTGCGCCTACACTGACGGTATTCTTGTGGCCATTTGCAATCATGGTGTGCACTTATCACATCTTCGATCGACGTTCGAAAGCTTCGCTCAGTACAGCGTTACGAGCAATGTTGACAAACGTGTGTTTGGCCAAAGTTATGCTGACTTTTTGCGCCACCAAATGGCTTGTAACGACCTTAGTCCACTCCCCGAGAAAACCCAAGCGATTGCCGATTACCTCATGCTACAATCCTTCAAAATTCACCGTTGTCTTCTCCGCATGGTGAATTACTGCAGCCGTTTCATTCCAGGATGCTCTGGGCTATTCCAGCCCTTGACCGATTTACTTAAAGCCAGGTTGGGAACATTCGAGCCAACTCAAGATGCTAATGCTGCGTTCCACAAGCTCATGACCGCGTTGTCCAACGCTACCGCGTTTAGTCATTTGAGAACTGGTGTTTACACCAATAGCATCCTAAAGGCTGATGCAGCTCAGACCGCCGTTGTTGCTGTCCTCCAGCAGGTAACCAATGGCCAACCTGAGCCAATAGCCCTTTGCTCTCGCAAACTTCCGTCAGCACAGACGCGACACTTCACCTCTGGTCGGGAAGTTTTAGCCATCTACCTCGCTAGCAAACACTTCTGGCACCTGCTTGATGGTCGCACATTTACCATTCTTACACGCATAAAACCCTAGTCTGCTTTCCGTGGTTCATCCGACTGTTTCTCTCCCGGGGAAATTCGTCAGTTGGACTATATCTCACAGTTTTCGACCGACCCTCGCCATATTTAGGCTGCTAATAATCATGTCGCCGATGCCATGTCGCGTATGTCTTCGTGATTTTTCACAGCAGACGGTCAACTTAAAAGGTATGGCAGCTTATCAGGAAGGAGCTCATGAGTTTGTGTAACTGAGATCAAATCGATCGATCAAAAGCTCACCGTCACCATGTCCTTCCTCAGACTCCAAAACTTGCCTTGTTATTTCTACCGACAAGCCCCGGACTTTTTCCCTTAGTTATACCCTCGAATCATCTTTACCCACCTGCATGGAACCACACTCTCGAGCACCCGAGCCACTGTGAAGCTGATAACTTATCGCTTCATGTGGTACCACGTGCGCTCCGAGATCCGGAAGTGCGTCAAATATCGTAGCCCTTGCCAAGCCAGCAAGATTCACCCTCACAAGACTACCATCCCCGGCAGGTTTGCTCTTTGAGGCTAGTTTCAAACATTTTCAGCTCGACATATTTGGACACGTACCTCCATCTAACGTTTTCGTCTACTCTTTGAAATGTGTTGATATTTATCCGCGTCGGCTACTTGCCGTGCCTATAGGTGGTGCTTCTACAGAACCCGTGGCGTGAACACTCATTGAGAGTGGGGCTTCAGTCTTCGGCACGCCAGCCACTATTACTACCGATAGAGAGCCCCAATTCAATTTAGCCTTGGTTGGTGAAACGAACTGTCTGCTCCGTTGTTCCCACCTACGAACCATCGCCTAGTATCCAACTGCTCATGGTATCCTTGAACGTTTCCATCGCCAAAGTGAAGCCGCAGTTACTGCTTAGCAGTCGAACGCATAATGGTCAGGACTTCCACTAATTATCTTGCTTGGTATTCGTAACACCATTAAGGAAGGCATTACCTGTTGCCCGCTGCGTTGGTCTTCGGCACTGCTCTCAGGCCTCCTGGAGAAATGGTACTAGACTCAAGTGTTACTGTTGAAGTTGCTCCGAACTCTACGTCACATGCCAGAAGCAACCTTAGCTCACTTCGTCCAATACTACCTCGAACCCGTCCTCGGATTCAAATGGTACACACGCATTTGTTCACTTGCCCCCTGGCTCTCGTGCTTGTCGATTCCGCCCCTAAACCTCTGATACCGCCTAACGAGGGCCTCTTTAAGATTTTTGCCCGAAAAGAAAGTAGTTCGTGTTGTACAAATTGGTTATCGGCACACCGTGTGTATCGACCGCTTGAAGCCGGCTTCCTTCGAGTCGCGGCCACTACCGAAACCCACGGACCTTCCTGTCACCGATCAGCCCACCTTCGTAAATACGCCCCTTACTCAGCCCATGTGTGACACTTCTATTCCTTCTTCTGTACTCCAAGCATCCCACGACAAACGAACTCGCGTCAACGAACACGCATCGAACGTACAGTTCCTCTCCCTTCCAGACTATGATAAACGACACAAGTATTGAGGATTTGTCTCAGTTACTCAAGCTCTGAATAAATAAATAAATATGATGTATGTTAATAAGGAACTAGTACCATCGTACTAGTTCCTCATTAACATAACTCACAGTAATGGTCTGGTTCTTATCTCTACAGGTGTATGAGGCATAAGGAAAGTGCTGCAAAAATAGTTTAAGCCTAGGGGCATGTCACTGCGCAAATATGTGAGCGTAGTCGTATGAGAGTAGATATATGCACAGAGTTTTTAAAATGTGGTACCGGTCAACTTGTCATGGCACGGTTGGGAAAGTGACTTTATTGAGTGGAGAGTCACATCTGCCACGTCGCAGTGTTGTTGAGCTGCCATTTGTAGCTTTGTGTATGGAAAACGCTTGCCAGGTCAAAACCCACTATATCCCGGAACACTGCCGACTGGTGATATGATATTGATGAGAGTGCATCTGACCGATTATCCTTTCAGATATTCGCAATCATGGTTCGCCAATTTTTCCTATTGTTGGGAGGTTGTCTCCGGAGTCGACCACAAATAGTTGAAGCTGTTGAAATGGGACGCCTCAGGTGATTTGTACTGTTTTGATGCGTTTTCTGGGTTCTTTTAGTGCGTCCAGCTCGTGCAGTGCGGATGATTTGGTTGTTCTCTGTAGCTTGCGTATCCAGTTGAGCGGCGCAATTATGTCCTCAAAGGTGTTCAGTGCAGTTAATGTTATTCTTTACAACAAGGGAGAAAAAAATCGAACCGAGCAAAATGCAACGGAAATTGAACAAGACTATGTTCATGTACAAATATACAATTTTTGGTAACGTTGTGCTGCTTAAATAGAGTGGCATGGCCGAATATGTTATACATCATATCCGTTGTATTGCATGCAAGTACGAGACCCGGTATTTGTTGAAGGTACAGACAAATGCTGTCCGACTTGGCCTAGCGTACGATACAGTTTTCTCGTGTAGAAACCGGTAGTAGCTGGCTTTCTTAAACGATAAATGCGTTGAGGGAATCAGAAGAACATAGTAGGTAGTGAAATAAACTACTAAGATGGTTTCGGCATTAAATAAATAAATAAATATTTTATTCTCGACAAAGCGAGACACGCCTTTTGGGCATGGCCAGAATATATGCAATATTGTACATGATAGCATGATTATACCTAAATAAATAAATAAATAAATAAAATTTTTATTCTCGACTATGCGAGGCACGCCAATTGAGGCATGATCAGGAATGTACAGCTGTACAGACATTTTATGGGAACTGTAGTGACAGTAGAAAATTGTTCATATGTCCATGCTTGGAACTGTGCGATGGTGAACATGCGAAAGAACGATTTGGTTGTAGTGGGATCGGGATCCATTTGTTTGGACATAATCGCTCTGCCATATATCGCAGTCATACCGCGCCTAATAATAGATAAAGAATCCTGAGTGATCCATTGGAAGATAACTGAAGAGCAAGCTATCCAGTATGAAGAATCTAATTGAGCTGCCAGTGTGAAGTTATGGGCTGTGACTTTATTCGGTGGCGAGTCACATTCGCCACGTTGCAGTGTTGTTAAACGGACATTTGTGGCTTATTATAGGGAGAACGCTTGCCAGGCGAAAACCCACCACGTCCTGCAACACTGCCGCCAATCCATTGAATGGCAAGTTGTAACTGGCTATGTTTCTTGTTGAACGCTTTTTGCTCCGTTATTCGCAGTCAAGTTGCATCCCATTTTTCTGCTGACTGATTCGTTATGCGAGTGGCCATTGCGTGCCTGGGTCCTCTCCTGTGCCAGATCAGTAGGTCAGGAACTAAGCCTTCTTTCTGGATATGATGTGTTGATCATCTGCAGAACCACGTGAAGTCTTGAAGAATATACGTTGAAATATGTTGAAGTCTTGGAGGACAGGATAGGTTCCGAAGAAAGAATCGCAGATCCCCCGGGGTATGTAGTGAACTTGATTAGAGATAGGGGAAACCACGGCCATTTGAGCGGTCAAAGCGGATTGAAGAGATTAGAATGACCGATTGTTCAAGCTTTGTATTGGCAGGAGAATGCGCCTTCCGTAGTCGAAAGTCCTCCAGTCAAGTGATATGTGGAAGAGGTATTGTTAGGTAAACTGAACTCAATGGTTCATGCTGCGGAAGAATTTTATCAGTGCAAGATATTGATTGATTTGTCCGGTAAGTTTGTTGTAAAAAGGTTGACAATTTTCCGTTCATGTCCAGGTAAAGGAACTATGTGCCTTGTATTGTTGTCGAAACGGAGGACAGTTCCTTGGGTGCGTGTCGTCGTACCTGTGACAGACTCGGGAGAAAAAGGAAACGAACAGAGACAGTCACACAGACAGAAGAAAGGAACGCGTCTGGAATGCAGTCAATCAATTGCGGCGATGCCTGAACTATTGTACCCCTATGCATGTAATTGTTATTGAAATATCGCATATACATGTATATCATAAGTGGCAAAATACGACGAGAATCGAGCAGAACACGGATCAGTAAAGAACGAAAGCTTGAAGATGAAGCAGAAGTGTCTGGGGAAGGGTCAGAAAGCAAGAGATCGTTTAGATGAGACTGGATAAGTCAGCAAGATGAAGCTAGACAGTCAGATCAAAGTGGAGATAACAGTAGTGAATGTCACGAGAAAGAAAATTTGCGGGACTACAGAGGCTATATAAAAAGCCCGTTAGCATATCAAACGAAGCTCTCAGGCTGAGGGACAGGGTGTTGCGACTGCACAGCCTAGAACACGTGCGTCTCTGATTTCTGGAGACAGCCAGAAAGTAGGAGACTGGTCAGACGAGGCTAGAGTGGAGCCGGGCCCGAAGTGTTATCCGTCCAATGGATAAAGGAAAGCAGAGAGAGCGCGAAAATGAAAGCATGTAATCGTGAAGGAGACACTTAAGGGGAAGAGGAAGAGCCTACATAGATCTCCAGGCGTTGCAAACAGACCTTTGGACCTGTCGATGGTTCAAAAGTATGGGCTCAGTATTCGGAAAGCAGGAGACCATGGAGATGAGAGGAGGATATTGGCTCATGGAGAGAAAGTCGTATTATAAATGTCAGAACGTTAACAGAGCGTCAACAGGATAGAAGTGTTAAGGATAAAAGCGGATATACTAGTGATGGAGCATGAGCAGCAGTGTTCTGGAGGCGGGGAGACAGAGCATTGCGTCTGCAGAGACTAGATCATTTAAAACTCAGAAGTCCGAGAGTGGTCAGAAGGCAGGAGGCCGTACAGCCAGAACCAGATAAGGCAGACTAGAGTGTGAAATAAGGCTCTATGGGTGAGAACAGAAAGAAAAAGAAAGCCAACGGTATGCTCCAGGTGCTTGCGCAGACCGTTGGAGCTGTCAGCTTCTGATCATTTGGGTCACGGAAGTCAGAAGGTACGAGATCGTTAAGACGAGCTCAGAATGTCAGCTCGTAGGGTGAAAGTCGTATTAGTAAAGTCTAAGTGCTGACAGAGAACATCAACAGAAATGGACATGTGAAGGAAAAAAGGGGACATGATAATGAGGTTCAATCTTGACCAGCGGTGGTCTTGCGGTGAGGGTAACCGACTTTCGTCTGCAGAGTCTAGATCACAGAAGTCCGAGCGATGTCAGAAGACAGGAGAGCGTACGGTCAAACCCGGGTAAGTCAGCAAGCTGAAGCTAGGCCTCCAAAGTAAGGTGAAAATAAAGTAAGGAGTGTCATCAGAAAAGCAGTTTGGGGAGCAAGTGGCTATATGAAAAGGCCGTTGCATGCAGAGGAACGGTATCAGGATAAGAGGGACAGAGCACCAGGACAACAAAGCCTAGATCGTTAACGTTTGGAATGTAAGGAAGGAGTCAAAAAGCAAATGGCTGGTCAGACGCTGCTAGAGTAGTGCCAGATCCGGAGAGTTGCCTGACCAGTGGAAAAAGGAATGCAAACAAAATGAGAAAAGGAAAAGTTTTCATTGATGGGTGGAAAAGTCAGCGATAGCCCCGACGTGATATGAACAGACCATTGGGTCTGCCGACCCCTGATCATTAGAAGCACAGAAGTCGGAAGGTGGGTCGTTCAGACTAGACTAGAAAGTCGGCTCATAAGGAGAAAGGCGTAATAGTAAGCTATGAATTTTGTCGGGGAGAATCAGCAGAAATGGACACGTTAGGGAGGAGAGGGGACATGATGATAACGATTAGTCACGACCAGCAACGTCCTTGAGGTGAGGGTAACAAAGTGTTGCGTCGACAGTGACTAGAACAGTTAGATCGCAGAAGCCCGAGAGGGGTCAGATGACAGGAGACCATTATGCCTTACACTGGTCAATCGGGTCACGGCAGTCAAAAGCAAAGAGACCACTGAGACGGGAAAGTAGACTGATAAGTCTGTCCATCCCTAATCATCCAGGTCACAATAGTCAGAAACAAAGAGACCATTGAGACGAGATTAGAAGATCAGCGCAAAGAGTGAAAACCGAAGAATTTAGGTCACAAAGCAGGAGACCGTTCAGACGAGTCCGGATAGGCCAGCGAGATGAAGCTATGCCACCAAATTAACTTGTGGATAGCAGAGATGAGTGTCCTAAGAAGAGGGACGACAGCGGCTATATGAAGAGCCAGTTAGCATGCCAAGGAAAGGTCTGGAGATGAAGGGAACGGAGCGTTTGGAATGTAGAGCCTCGAGTGATAACGTCTCGGGTGTCAGAGAGCAGTGAGAAAAATGAGACTGGTCAACCGAGGATAGATTAGAGCCAGGTCCGAAGAGATTTACGTCCAACTGAAAAATTATTGCAAATAGAGTGCAAAAAGGAAAATATCCTTCAGAAGAGGTCGAAAAGCCAACGATGTTCTCCGGGTTATGGGAGTAGACCGATAAGTCTGCCTATCCCTGATCAATAGGGTCACAGTAGTCGGATGCAAAGAGAGCAGGCCGTTGCATATAGGTAGAAATATTAAAGGCGAGCATCGGCAGAATATGCATGTTCAGGAAGAGAGGGGACATAGCAATAAAGATTAATCAGGGCCAACAATGCATTTCAGTTGTGGGTTACAGGACGTTACGTCAGCGTTAAGGAGTATCATAAGAAAAGAAGCTTTTGGGATAAAAGTGACTATTTGAAGAGCCAGTTAGCATGTCAAGGAAAGGTCTTGAGTTTAGGGAAACGGAGTGTTTGGAATGTAGAGCATCGAGTGATAACCTTTCGGATGTCTCGGAGCAGTCAGAATCATGAGACTGGTCAGCCGAGGATAGATTAGAGCCAGGTCCGAGGAGATTTACGTCTGGTTGAAAAGTTAATGCAAACAGAGTGCCAAAAGGAAAATACTCTATTCAGAAGAGGTGGAAAAGCCAAAGATTTTCTACGGGTTATGGGAGTAGACCGACAAGTCTGCGCAACCCTAATCATTCAGGTCACAATAGTCAGGAGCAAAGAGACTATTGAGATGAGATTAGCATATCAGCTCTAAGAGTGAAAACCGTGAAATTTAGGTCTATGTTATAAAGGAAAGCAGCGGCAGAATAGGCACGTACAGGAATAAAGGGGACGTAGTAATAAGGATTATTTAAGGCCAACAATGCATTTCAGTTGAGGGTTGCCGGACGTTACGTCGGCAGAGCCTAGATCATTGGGATCTCAGAAGTCCGAGGTAGGTCAGAAAGCAGGAGACCGTTCGGACGAGTCCGGATAGGCCAGCAAGATGAAGCTAGGCTGCCAAATTAAATTTTGAGCAACAGTAAGGTGTGTCATAAGAAAAGAACCTTTCAGGACGAAAGTGACTATATGATAAGCCCAGAGAGCGGGAGTAGTACACATAGAGTCAGGAGAGTGGGCCCATATGGTCCAAAGGTTTAACGAAGTCTACGTCCACAGAATGCGAGATGTAGAGATAAGAATTCAGATCACAAATGTAGAGTATGTTGATGAGGAACTAGTCCGATGAGGTCGTGTACACACTGCGGGTCAAGTGCGTGAGGCATGAGGCAACAGCTGCAGGAATATTTAAGGATAGCGGCATGTAACTAATCAAATATGTAGGCGTCTTCGTACGGGAGCAGATTTGCGCACAGACTTTGTAAATGTGGTATCAAGCAACTTGCCAAAGTGAGATTGGTTCGGTGGCTTTATTGAGTGGCGAGTCACATCTGCCAAGTCGCAGTGTTGTTAAACAGACATTTGTAGCTTTTTGTAGGGAAAACGCTTGCCAGACGAAGACACACCACGTCCTGGAACACTGCCGACAGTCGACCTTGGGAGAACTTACCGTTTGACATGTATGAGAGCCAGTAGAGTTGCTAAGCCGGGTTAGAGACTCATAAACATAATACCGGAACACGTTCAGTAATCGGATTCTGGAGAAACAGCTGGGTGTTGGTGTGAGACGGAGTGTCAGAGAAGTTACGAACACATGGGACAGACTGTATAATACAGCTGTAGCGAGAGTAAGGTTGAAAAGCCAGCTCTGTTCTGTAGCTATCGTAATAGCACTTTCCAGTTGTCCTTTCCCATTCCCATTTCATTATTTATTGTATATTTTTGTTTTAACTGACTACTAACCGATAAAAGGCTTTTCGGGTTCCCATTCGCCTTCTGGGTTCTGCGACGCTTGTTGTGATCTTGATAGTCGTTGGTCTGCTAGCATCGTCCCCCAAACTTTAGATCTACTGCGTCGAATTATGTTGGTGACCAAGTTTCGTCTTCCAACTGCATTGTGTGACCAACCGAAGGCCTAACGCGGATCGCGCTTTACCGAAGGCCAGGTCCAACATTCTCTCTTTATAGACTGGGTTTGTACGCAATTAAAAGCGTTTAGTTTGGCCTTTCCTCTAGAGAGTGAATAAGGAAGTTCCTTTGTGAGCTCCGTCACATCCCGATATCTGCGAGGGTTGCTGCTTTCATTGTCAAACACGGTTTCGCAGAGGACCGCCGTGCTTGTGTTGGGGGCAGTAAAAGTTCGCTTGATCCGAATACTGTTGGACCATCGTTCTACCAGCATCAAGCTGCACCCGTTCTCGGGTACTTAGCCATCGTCATTCATCCTTTTCGGATTCAACCTCTGGCTATTTTCCGATATTTTGTGTTTTGTACTCCTTTAACGCCCTGTTCTAACACGTAACTGTTTCTGTTGACCGCCTTGCAGGCAACAGCTCATCTGCTTTACGCCTTGATACTGGTACTTTACTACCTTTTTAGTCGTCAAGTCGGATTCCCTGAGTACAAGCGCTAACGTGTCTTAAATAAATAAATAAATAGTTTATTCTCGAATTTGTCCAGACACACCAAGCAAGGCGTGATCAATATTTACATGCAAAATTGCTTCACAACAAATACGTTGCTATGAGTGTAGTCGGCAGTAAGCCGAAGGTTGTACAGTCTGCGGAAATTGTGTAAGTAGTCACGGGATAGAGTCTTCAATGGATGACAAAACGTTGAATTCTAGCGAGCGTGGTGGAAACAGTCAGGGCACTACATGTGTAATGTAAACTATACATATAGGCATGGTGTAACTTATTACTGAAAGTGACAGGGCAATATTGACTAATGATTCTGGTCGACTTGCCAGTAGGTAGTTCAGGGCAGTAACTTTATTTTGTGGCGAGTCACATCCGCCACGTCACAGTGTTGATAAGCAGCCATTTGTGGCTTTTTATAGGGAGAACGCTTGCCAGGCGAAAACCCACCACGTCCTGGAACACTGCCGCCGAACTATTAGCTGGAACGGGTAAAACCCGAACCACCCAGCTGGCACCACGAGGAGGTTGTTCGGCTAGCCAGCTTTCCCGGACAAAAGCGGTTTCTTGGTCCTATCCCAGATCCCCAAGAACATCCGGACCTCGGAGCAAAGGGAAGGTGAGAGACAACCAAGGCCGCAAAGAACTGGCGTGGATACAAACATTATTAAACTCCTATGTTATAACATTTAGAGTGGAGACAAATGATGTACAGTGTGCAGCAATGATTGTGCTGAAAGTGTCTTTTGAATGTTTTTCGAAAGCAGTGGCCCTATAAGTGGGTTGCTACTATCTACAAGGGATACAGAGCGTTGCGCCATTAAGCAAAAACGCAGTATCAGTTTACTATGATCAGACTATTGCGTGGAAAGCCAGAAAGCAGAGTTCAGGGACCAGCGGCGTAAGAATGGTGGATGGACGGCTGGTGGCCAGCCCACATCGAAAGCGATGGTAAGTCAGCGGATAGACAGTACTCAAGCGCTGAGTAAAATTTATCGGTTGATCAAGACAGAAAGACGACACGAGGGTACTAGGAGTATAGTGCTATGGCCTATTGAAATAGGAACAGCCTATGAGAGCTAACTTTCTACAAAGGTAAGTGTCGAAACCTTTGCTGTAAAAACGGATCCAGATTAATAGGGGAGAAAGGATTGATCGATAGAAATAAAGTATTAAAGATCAGTTAAAGGAAAGCGCACGTGCGGAACAAATATATATGTAGCGTCGCGCAGAGAAACAAGTCATACTAAGGTGCTAAGAAAATGTGAGAAATGAACACCTAGAAATGTAAATGAACACCTAGAAATGTTCGATTGCGTCACTGCGCGAATCTGATGCTGTATGTGGCAGCGTGAGCACTACAACCTGTTTAAAACCCAAGAGGGACGAGACTGGCGGAACGCAATGCTATGTAGCAAACTGCGGGTACCATGGGACCGGGATCGATCTGAGCCCTGATCAGTACGCAATGTTTTCGGCCAGCGCTAGCATGCTGCTCAATGATCTTCTATGCCGCCGCCGTGCTATGCGTCTTGAGGTCACCGAGAAGACATCAAGTAACCCTGGGTTGGGTAACCTCACATCGCTTGCTCGTAGTGTGGAGTTACAGATGAGGAAATGAAAGTCGCTATTGATGCCGGCTCCCCGGAGTAAGCCACCCAAATAACCTCACCTGCTGCCGATGAGGCCCCGGCTGAGATGCTGGCTACCGTGTCGTGTACACCGCCTACTCGGTATGCCCCTCACAAGGTGTCTGATGTCGTACCAGACCCCATCTAATGCGAAGACTGACATTTTATCCCCCGTGCCAAATGAAAGCAACAGGAAATGTGCTACGAATTCCCTATAGCTCCCTTAAAGCCTGAAGGTACAGAAGCAATGAAGGTATTGGAGGTAGTGCACAAGGCTCCAAACCCAATTACCTCAGTTCCATTAGCGAAGAAACTCGCCGTGTGGACTTAAATAAATAAATAAATAAATAAATAAAATGTTTATTCTCGATTAAGCAAGGCACGTCTGCACAGACATGATCATGTTAAGAGTACAAACTGTGATCAATCAAGGTACAATGGATCAATGGGATTGTCGCATTGGTTGATATTTAAACGTATGTAAGTGTGCATGTGGGCGTGTTTAGCGGTGTTTATGGAATTCGTAAATGTATTCCAGTCTTTTTGATCGTGCTTGAACGTGTGGCCAGTGTTAAAAATGGGTGCTTGATGGCTGTGGACTTAAAGCGGTCGTCCGGATAAGCAATGGGTGACTTTAGTTGGTGGCGAGTCACAACCGCCACGTCACGGTGTTGTTAAGCGGACATTTGTGGCTTTTTATAGGGAGAACGCTTGCCAGGCGGAAACCCACCACGTCCTGGAACACTGCCGCCGAACTATTTGCTGGAAGGGGTAAACCCAATCCACCCAGCTGGCACCACGAGGAGGTTGTTCGGCCAGCCAGCCCAACACACCAAGACCGTAAAGACTAGACCAGGAAAGGGGTTGGTGACAGAACACAAATCCACAACCCAAGTACTTCAGCTCGTTTGGCGAAGAAACGCGCCGCGTCACCTGCCAAACCGGTCGAAAATGAGTGCGAGTCAAAGAAACCTGCGGTTAATACGTCTCGTTGAGGTGATTATTTTATTGTTCGTAGCGTTATCTTCCCTAACGTTGATGAGTGCGCGGCAGATCTTCCGGTTACCTCCAATGATCCAAGCCCTGAGCTAACAAGTTGCTTCTTCCTGGTTTCCTCGGTGTCACTATTAGTAATCTGACCGGACTGGGAAACCACCCTGTCTATAAATCAAATCCGCACCCACGACTTCTTCGTTTAATCCTCTCAGACCTGTAGAAGCGAAAAGCGTTAATGCGTTTTACGCTCAAACTGAAGGGTAGTAATGTCAGGGTCTAGCCGGACCTCCCGCTGGCCGATCCACTGAAGTTAAAGAAAGCCATCAAATGCCTCAAGCGCAGTCGGGTTGCTGGTGAGCACGGCCTTCGTATTGTGGATTTTCAGCCGGTCAATCGAAGTCTACTTCTGCCCTACTAGAACCCAGCCTGATAGCGTACGACCCAGGTTGGTCATGTCGAGTCCTTTGTGGTAGTGCTCAGTAATGTGCGTAGCCCAAGGAACAAGGTATACTTGGTGGAGCTACATGTAGACCAATGTTGTCCTGACACACTTGTTTTCACTGAAGTGTGTTTAATTGTCTACGCACAGCTTAGATGTGGTAGCTTCGTCGGCCGCCAAGCTGGGGGCGTCGCACTTTATGTGAGTTGTAAACGTGATGTGATGAGTACCTGTGTGTTCCAGTCTCCGGCGCGAACTGTTGCAGACTTGTCGACTACTGTGTACACTTCCTATGCTCAGTTAACAGTTGTAATGGTATATCGAAGTCCTGGAAGTATCCTGGGGGTCATTGAGAGAAGTCGTACTCAGACTGCGAAGGGGCTTCTAATATTGGATGAATTCAACCGCCCTGAAGTATGCTGCAATCATTTAACTTGCACTTCGCGGTGGGAAATTTCGAATAGGATCTCCTGGAGCTGAAGTTGCATTACTTTCGTGGACCTCCCGAGCAAATTTATGAGCACCCAGCCTCCGTCTACCTTGGGTCTCAATCCAGGATAACATTACCTGCACCGAACACCGCTGAAGACGTACCTGCGACGCTCCCATGGACACGGATTCAATAAAGAACAAAGAAAAACCCGCACTTCATAATCATGACACACTACAGAACCTAGGAAACTGATCAATTCAATGCAAGTCACCTGAGTCGTCCGATTTCGACAGCCCCAACCACTTGTAATGGACTCCGAAGGCGACTACACAGCCATAGGAAACAAATTGGCGTTGCGCGGCTGCGAATCTCCGCGAGGATAATCGGTCAGATACCATCTTGCCAATGTATATCAACAGCCGGCAGTGTTCCAGGACGTGGTGGGTCTTCGTCTGGCAAGCGTTTTCCCTACAAAAAGCCACAAATGTCTGTTTAACAACACTGCGACGTGGCGGATGTGACTCACCACTCAATAAAGTCACCGCCCCTAACACATTGGCAAGTTGATCGACACCACATCTACAAGTTCTGTGCATATATTGACTCTCTCGCGAACACGCCTACATATCTGACTAGTGACATACCACTATTCTTAAGTATTTTCCACCCGTTTCCTCATACTTCACTCACTGACCTACATTGCTTACGGGACCTCATCGGACTAGTTCCTCATCAACATACCATATAAATAAATAAATAAAGCTTTTATTCTCGACAAGGCGAGACACACCTTTACAGGCAATGATCATTTTGACAAAACAATGCGTGATCAAGTAGTTGCAAAAATCCGATATGTCTGCCATAAAAGTGCTTGTTTGTGTAGGGGGAATGTAAGTATGTAGTTGTGTGTGTGTTTATGTAGCTGTGTAACTTGCGCTTGTAGTCGTGCTGCTCCATTCTTTAATGTTTGTTATCGTCTGCAAGGAGCGATTGGAAAATTGGTGTCCGTGGGTTGGAAAGGGTTATCTAGATATCCACGGGGCAGTGACTTTATTTTGTGGCGAGCCACGACCGCCACGTCACAGTGTTGTTAAGCAGACATTTGTGCCTTTTTATAGGGAGAACGCTTGCCAGGCGAAAACCCACCACGTCCTGGAACACTGCCGCCGAACTATTAGCTGGAACGGGTAAAACCCGAAACACCCAGCTGGCACCACGAGGAGGTTGTTCGGTTAGCCAGCCTGATCTGATCACTATTTTTACCTCTCGCATTTTGTGTACATAGACTACATACCACCTTTGGGCTCTAAGGGCCCACACTACCGTCTCCAACTTTACTACTCCCACTGTTGGTGCTGCTTATTCCGCTACCATGTACAATAATGCAATATGCTGATCATGCCCAAAAAGGCGTGTCTCGCTTTGTCGAGAATAAAATATTTATTTATTTATTTATAAAATTCCGGGTCGTGCCATTCCGTCAGGAAGTGTCAGGACCCATGGATGATAAAGTCCCCGCGTCCATCATGCATCAGCCAGCGCAGGTTATGGGTGTATCCTGACTGCGACTAACAGAACCACTGATCAGTCAATAAGAAGCAGTGCCAATTGCAGCTTATCATTTGAACGCATCGACGGTAGTGTTCCAGGTCGTAGTGGGTTATTGCCTGGCAAGCGTACTCCCTATAAAAAGCCACAAAGCACAGTTAAACTACACTGCTACGTGGTTGAGGTGACTCGCCATTGAATAAAGTCATAGCCAGTACGTCCACACTGACAAGCTGACCATGGCTAAATAAATAAATAGTTTATTCTCGAATTTGTCGATACACACCAATGCTTGATATGCCCCGACACTTTCTTATCTGCATATTTCGTCGCCAGGTCCTTTTCTGCGCATTCACATTTGTTCTTTATGCTACACTCATATGAACCCAGCGTACCGTGTAATCGCGGTTAAGCGTTTTCTTCACCAGCTATTTTCTGATTTCTCAGTTCTACTTCTTGATCTATTCCTGCCTGGATTGTTACTGCGCTTTATGGCAGATCGACTTTGCCCACACGAACGTGCCCGAATTCACAACAATGGGCTTTCTTCATTTTTGTTTCCGGCCTATTTGTACAGTTGCAAATAGGAACGTATGAACAATCTCCGATTGTCGCTTTCACAATTGCCATGACATGTCTGTATAATTACACTTATTTAATCATGCCCGCGCGGGTATGCCTCGCATGGCCGAGCATAAATGCTTATTTATTTATATATTTATTTAAGTGCTATTACATTTCTCTTTGGAATGATCCTGTTTGCATATGCTATGAAGTACACTAAATAAGTGTCGTCAGGCTTTCCCCGAAGCGTGTCAAGATATTTGGAGGGCAGACTTTAACGCAATACCAGCCAATCGTCTTCTCTGCCTTGCGCCTGCAAGGTGGATGATACGGTCGAGATAGCCTGGGAGAAACTTAAGGGAGGCATCATTTAGATCTCTGTCCAACACCTAGCACTCACTAAGAAACGTGACACGGGAGCAGCATCATTAACTAGAGGATATAGTTAAGTAACCGCACAAGAAACGAAATAATTGCTGGCGAACTTACAAAGCGCTTACAGCAACCAGCACCTACGATAGGAATCGAGCGGTTAGCTATAGATAAAGGCAACATCAGTAGTGCTCGTCTTAGGTACGAGAATGATTTGGCCAACGCAGCCGCAACAAATTCAAAGTTCTTCGCTTAATTAAAGAGGCGCAACAGGACAAACTCATCTATACCAACTTTACCTCGAGCGGACGAGACCCGCCTGCATCCCAAATATGATAGGGCTTTTATACTTAGCGAACAGTATACCGATGTTCTCTCGTGCGACCTCGCCAACTCAGATCGGGATCCATAAAAGTCCCGGAGGATATTTGCCGAACTATAAGCAACCTAACGGAGACACAAGTCTTCGGGCTATTGCAAGGTCTAAATCGCTTTGGCCCTGATTCAATTCATCTGAAGCTGCGGCCTGTAATGTCCGCTAAGCTAAGTGGCCCTTTGACATGCGTGTTCACAATATCACTCGAAAGCTGTGCTTAACTTTCGGAATGGAATGTCACAATCTGTCCCGTTTCTACTGGCGATAAAAGAGTTCTGCCCGCGAAATACCGGCCTGTCAGATTGACAAGCATAGTAGTTAAGTTGTTTGAAAAACTAGTCAGGGATTCGGTGGAGAATCACCTGAGTAGGTTTAACATACTCAGTGCTGTACATCATGGCATTCTTAAGGGATCTTCGTGTCTGACAAATTTACTTGCAGTTCGTGCTAGCTGGACTGAGACAGTGGACAACGCTTACGTCACCGATGTGCTTTTTGGTAACTTCTACCTAGCCTTTGAAACTGTTTCACCTCCACGAATCCTATTAACGTTGAGAGCCTATGGGTTATCAGGTTGCCCTTAACTGATTAACTGCCCTTCTAGAGGGGAGAGAACAGTGTGTAAGAGTGGGACGTAGCCTTTCACTTAAACAAACGTTTCTTATTGACGTGCCGCAGGGTGCGGTTTTAAAGTCGCTTTTCGCAAGTTTTGTCATTAAACTACCCCATGTGCTCCAAGTATCTTGGCTGTTGTTTGCTGAAGATCACAAGCTCTGGAATATTGTGGATACGCCTGGGGACTCCGAGGCAATTCAGAGCGCCTTGATAAGCTCTGAGATTAGTCAACCTTATGGTTGACGCCTATAAATCAGACGCTAACGCAACATGTCACCTTATTCTTCGCTTGGGGCTCCAGCTCTTCGTAGCAACTTTACTGGCCTTCATACCCGTTCGAACAGTATGCCCTATCACGGTCGAGCAATCGCACAACCTACATCTGTCGCATTTTCCACTACGTAATTTGCAGTTCTGATTCCCTTAACTCGTGTACCTTTTAACAACGCCTGATACGCCCGGTTTCTACACAGGATAACTGTTACTTACTGTAGGCCAATTCGGACAGCATTTGTCTCGCGTACAACAAATGTCGGATCTCGTACTTGCATGCAGAAGGCAGATCTGCTGTATAATATATTTTGTCCTTCTATTGCTTTCAATCATCAAAATGCTACCAAACATTTTGTAATTATACGTTAAGATATTTCTGTCCAATTTCCTTGACCGTTTGACTGGTCTGTTTCTTTACTTCTTACGCTATAGAATATAAATAGCTGCATGAAATTCCTTTGAAAACCTACTTGCAACGTTCACATGGCCACGGAACCACCACAGAAGAATGTAATCAATCGCGCTTTGCAATCCTGACACACTAAAGAAACCCGGAAGACCAACGAAATAAATGCAAGTCACTCGCGTCGTCCGACTTCAGCAGCTTTATTTACTTGCTGTGGACTCCAAAGAAGAAAAGCCCACCGCAAGAAAAAACAAACTGGCGAAACACGTCTGCGAATAACCGCCAAGACCACCGGCCAGGGGCAACATTATCAATGTCATATCATATGTCGGCAGTGTTCCAGGAAGTGGTGGGTTTTTGCATGACAAGCTTGTTCCCTACAGAAGCCACAATTGTCTGCTTAACAACATTGTGGCGTGGAGTATGTGACCGGCTACTCAATAAATTCACGGTCTCAACCAGTCATTGCAAGTTGATCGGTTCCACATTTCAAAAATTCTCTGCATAGACCTGCTCTCATACGACTATGCTTACATATTTGATTAGTGAGACACCTCTACGCTTAAAATATTTTTGCAGTTTTTTTCTTGGGCCTCAATCATCTGACCCGCACTGTGTACACAACCTCACCGTACGAGTTCCGCACCACCCTATTCCACTTACATGCTCTTATTCATAACTATATCACGCATTCTGTGAGGATATACTTCGTACAATTTTTGGGCTAGGTTGTCTAAACTACTAACTACATCTGTACTAGTCTAGGCTTGATCCTGCTAATGATGCTATCAAGTACAATATTGCATTATTCTGAGCATGCTCAAACGGCGTGCTCCGCTTGATGGTGAAAAAATTATTTGTTTACTTATTTCCGTCCTCCGCATCGGAGGCGCTACTTCCCCATGCGCTATGTAGTTGGTGGAGGGGAAATCCCTATTATAACAGCAGGTTGGTTTAGATGTCGTCCACACCTCAGTGCTTCACTCTGGAGACAATTGGAAGAAGGCTGCTAGTGGAGGTTTCTGTAGGATGTGCTATATTCGCCGCTCCTTCGGTGTCCTAACCGCCAACATCTTTGTGAAGCTGTTCTCAGCTTTTGAGTGACCTCACTTAGTATACTGTATCCAGGCTTGTCCATCTCGTCTTGCAAGGGACAAAATGGAACTGGAGTGGGCTTGGCAAACGGGTACAGGTTAGTGCAGAGATTACGTGGGCAAACTTATCCCTGATATTTGGTTAGCTCGGGTATGTACTCAATACATTACCGGCGAATTAGTGAAAACCCTCCTCACCGTAACCTAACGGCTAAGATTGGTCCAGAATTGTCCTGGCTATTTAGTCTCGCCGAGGTGCCTAGTCACCGAGGTCACCGATGAAGCTGCACAAACTGCGTTCTGCTTGGCTAAGGACGGAAGGTTGCTTGTCGCGCCAAGTTACTGAATGTTGGAACTCGCTTCCGGAGCACGTCGTTAGTGGATCTACGGTTGACGGTAGCGAGCGGAGGATAGATGTTCCTGGATGGCAGTACCAAACCTTTCCCATAGCGTCAAGCATTTGGTAGGCAGCGGGGCCCCTCTTCCGGATAGCCTCGACTTAGTTGCAATCAGGGAAACAACGGCTCCGAGGTCCCTCTCCCGGTTGAGCTTTCTGAGCAAGAAACCTATGATAATGTACGCCCCAAATGGTGTAGGAGGACCGATTGGAACATAGGGCATTTGTCATGGGTAGTGGGTAACTGCCATTTTGTTGACTAATCGTGGGGCAGATCATGGGTCGCTTGCAATCTGCGTAAATCTTCCAGGTTGGATACCCGAATCCACAGCTTCAGTTCACCTAGGTAGTTTAATTAGTGTGTATGCAGTTCGGATGGCAGGTCATTGATCAACAGCTTGATGAGTTCGGGGCGCAGTACAGAATCCTGTGGGACACCCTGGTCATGGGAACTTGCTCAGGAAGCATTTCGATTGTTTTGACCTGCATGGAAAGACCGTCCAAGAATTCGGAGACCTTAGAAAGACTATAGCTAGTGACGCCGATTTTCCGGTAGTGGAAGAGAAGTCGCTCTTGTGAGACCTTGTCAAATATCTTTGTTGTACTAAACAAACAAAGCATCCAGGCGTGCGCCAGCATCTATGGACCTTGCCTATTTTTCCATAGGCTGTAGTTGCTTCTTCTTTATTTTTACCCTCTACCAACCCAGCAGCATCAAGGGAAACATCTCACACTGCTCTGCACACAACCGTGCTATTCACAAGTATGAGGTTATTCACAACTGTAGGTAGCATACAGCTTTGCGCTAGGAGCCACTCCTTAGTTCTCCAACGTTTATTCTCGCGGGTTGCTTGCATCACATAGCTTCGCTGGTTTGTTGACTTATTCTGTCACTGTAATTATCCACTAATAACTAGAAGGCTTAATGCGAATGCAGTTGCTATCCACTGGTTCTCTCAACACCATTATCTTTCGTTCCTCTTACTTCATCACGTTTTCTGCAGCGATCCGTTGTAGGCCCCTTAGATCTTCGCATGTGTGGAGCTACTAGATGAAACTCCTTGTTCCCCATCCTTTAATCTTTCAGAATGTCTGTACAAGTAACCTTCGCTGGCTTGTTAATGTATTCTGTGACAACGTAGGCATCACTAGTGACCGAGCTGCTTAATGGAATGGTTACGTCTGGCCACGGAAGGATTTTCATAGCGCAAGTCGCTGTCCATCGTCTTAAATTAGGCCTCTGTTTGGAAGCAACTAGTGGTCGTAGGCTCCGCGCATCTCTGCGCATATCCGGAGCTTGCTAAGAGGCACTCTGAACTATCGGTCATTCTAAGCTCTTCAATCCGCTTTGACCGCTCAAATGGCCGTGGTTACCACAATCTTTAATCAAGTTCACTACATACCCCGGGGGATCTGCGATTCCTTCTTCGGAACCTATCCTGTCCTCCAAGACTTCAACATATTTCAACGTATATTCTTCGAGGCTTCACGTGGTTCTGCAGATGACCAACACATCATATCCAGAAAGAATGCTTAGTTCCTGACCTACCGATCTGGAACAGGAGAGGACCCAGGCACGCAATGGCCACTCGCATAGCGCATCAGTCAGCAGAAAAATGGGACGAAACTTGACTGCGAATAACGGAGCAAAAGAACGTTCAACAAGAAACGTAGCCAGTTACAACTTGCCATCCAATGGATTGGCGGCAGTGTTTCAGGACGTGGTGGGTTTGCGACTGGCAAGCGTTCTCCCTATAATAAGCCACAAATGTCCGTTTAACAACACTGCAACGTGGCGAATGTGACTCGCCACCGAATAAAGTCACAGCCCATAACTTCACACTGGCAGCTCAATTAGAATCACCATACTGGATAGCTTGCTCTTCAGTTATCTTCCAATGGATCCCTCAGGATTTATCTATAATTACTCGAGGTATGACTGCGATATGTGGCAGAGCGATTATGTCCAAACAAATGGATCCCGATCCCACTACAACCCAATCGTTCTTTCGCATGTTCACCATCGCACAGTCCCAAGTGTGGACATATGAACAATTTTCTACTGACACTACTGTTCCCATAAAATGTCTGTACAGCTGTACATACCTGATCATGCCTCAATGGGCGTGCCTCGCATAGTCGAGAATAAATATTTATTTATTTATTTATTTATTTATATAACCTTCATTATTGGGACTCTGCGTCACATACATTTGCTGTTTGTTGACTTAGTTTGGGACAGTAGGTAGCACTAGTAACTAGAAGGCTTCACCCAAATGCCATTGCTAGCCACTGATACTCTTGTTCCTAACGTCAGTATCTGCTCTTCGTCTTACCACTGGCACAGCTGTTTAGCAGCAGACGTTTTTCACAGGCTCCAACTATCCTGCGCGTATCCGGAGCCTGCTAATAGCCGCTTTTCTTTCCCTCCAACCTTTACTCTCTGGGACTCTGCGTCACATACATTTGCAGTTTGTTGACTTATACTGGGGCATTGTAGGTATCTAGTAGCAACTAGAATGCTTCACCCAAACGCCATTGCTAACCGTCGATACTCTCGCTTACTACCATTAGCAGTTCTTCGTATTACATACGTCAACAATTTTCAACTGCAGCTTGTGCCAGCAGCCACCCCTTATCTCTCCAACTCTTACTCTCTTGGATTGTTTGCATCACATACCTTCGCTGGTTTGTTGACTTAGTCTGTCACTGTAGGTATCCACTGGTAATTAGAAGGCTTAATTTGAATGCCTTTGCTGACCACCGATACTCAAGTTTCTAGCGGATCGCTATGTGTACCTCCTTAGTTTCTTCATCATTAATCTTGACCTAGTACTTCCATTACCGCGCATGTTGTATTTCTTCCTGCCTCAATCGGAATGCCACCTCACCGTGCCTTGCCAAGACTCTGTTTCCTTATCTCTGATTGCTTCTATGCCACAGACACAAGCGGTCTAGATTCTACGGACTTGACGCTGTTTCACTCCCTAAGACAGCCTGGTAGTCTTTTTCACTTTTTCTCGGTATGACCTATTTACGCACTATAATAGTAAGACCTAATGTGCTTTCTGGTTCCTTTCCTGCTTCTACTGGTTGGGCAGCGTACACTGCCCAGCCGTGGTCAAGTCCCACTGATCTGTCTCTTTCTTGCTGTCTCCCCTAGTGCTACTCAGACTTAAGCGGTATGCGCTCCGCAGGCTAAACAAGGTGTTTCCCTTACATCTTGAGCCTGCTAGACTTGCCCATCGTTTATTGTTAGTTTGCTCTCACCTTTACTATATGTCCTAATGCAAACGCGCAGACTAATCAAGTCTTACCTGCTCGGCCTCCTGCTCTCCCGATTCATTCAGACTTCTGAGGCGTCACCTTTCTTAGTTCGGCTGACTCAACTACCCGATTACAGTACCTGGAGAGCCTCGTGGGCTGTTCCCACCTTTAGCCAATAAACCTTTCTCATCCTTATCCTAACCAATATTATCGCGCTCTGTTTTCAATTCTTCTTCAACTGGAGTGCCAGCTATCACTGCCTTGTGGTGATCTATTCCCACTGATAAGTTTCTTTCTCTGACTGCTCCTCTGCTACCCAGGCTTAAGCGGTATACGTTATGCAGACCAAACGCTCTTTTTCCCCTACCCCGTGAGGCTGCTAGACTCGTTCACCCTCTATTGTTACGGCCACATTTCCTGCCTTTATTGTGCGAGCTATTCATACGAGCTGATTAATCCAGTCTTGTCAGATCGGCTACTTGTTATCTGCTTTCACTTAGAGTTCTTCAACGTTACAAATCTTGGTTCGGCTGACCTAAAGTTTTGTTTACATCACCTTAAAAGCCTCGTGCGATCCTCTACGCTCTATAAATAAACTTTTCTTATTCCGTTCCTAAGCCTTGCTTATCATGGTCTATGTTCTCAATCTTGCTTCCAACGGAGGAACAGTTCTCACTGCCTTGCTGTGGGTCCAATCTTACTCGACCAGTCCACAGTTGTTCTCACCACAATTGTAAGACCCAATCTCAGGGCGCTGACTTATCTATTCTTAGCTGAACGTTTTTCTGCCCTCCTATTACTCCCAAATGTCATTGCCCTTTCCGACCAGGGTCTGGCAGCGACTTCGCTCGCTTCCACTTGCGTCTAGGCACCTGCTGCTTTTATTTTCCTCTTATCCATGGCCTTCTCTGTTATTGCGCTCCATTTTTATTCCCACGGCTTACACTCATTACACCTAACCAAGTTATCCTCGTGCTATGGTCTCCTTTGCTCCGACCTCGCTCCTGATTACTGGCGGAACTCGGACCATTGTTGAGTGTTTCTTGACTAGTAGGTACTACCATTAGTATGCTCATCTTACCACTCTTCATATGCCTCTGCGCTTTATCTTATGTTCGCATTCGCCTGTTAGTGAGATCGTACTTAGCATAACGACTCCCAATGCACGGCAGTTATGGCGCTCTGTGGCCCTTTTCTCTAGATTCTCACGGCTTTTGGACTGTGGAGTCATGAGCTTTAGCGTAATTACTCTCACGAATTACTCTTCACACTGCCGTCCGCATTCATTCGCTCCTAGCCAATTCTTGAATTTCCTTATCCTCTTGGTACGTTGCTCCACCTATTTTGCTCCCGCCTTCGATCTCAACCTAGTTATTCCCAGTTTCATCTAAAATGCTTCTCACATTCGAAATACTGTCATCACCATCGGGTTACCAGTTTCTCTCCAACCATCGTATCATTCACTTAACTTTTGTCAACAAGCTTTGTTATATCGGTCTCTTGACCCTGCGCGTGTAGGACCTGCTTCCTACCTAGTAGTTGTAGTCTAAGTCACGCCAGCTACGTGATGTAAAGAACGCGCTTGCAAATCATGTATGCTACACAAAATTACATAAGTTTTAATATATCATAGGCACAGTTGCGCGCCACCAGTCCGTGTTAGTGCTTCTTAATTCACTGCCGTCTCTCTGTTTGGCCCCTGCTGTCTGTTGCCTGTTTTTCCGATGGTTCCACAGTTACACCCGCCAAAACGCGAAGGTTTATCCACTGGGACTGGTCGACCCATCCTCAACAGCCAGCTGCTTTAAACGCTTGATCCTATCTCCGGGAGACGAATAACCCACACATCGTTCCAAATGGAGCGCTTTCCGCCCTTCTGGAGACGCCAACTTCACGGGGTCTAAACAACTGGGTTTAGATCACCTCGTACTCACAGTAGAACAAGTTACTCACCTGAAATAATATATTTACATGGATCCCCTGTTCTACAGTCGAAGACAAACAACTCTGGATGATTAACTTCACTGCCTCAAACATTCAGATTCCACAGTCACCTGGAGCTTTTCTGATCTCGCTTCACGGAGAGCATTGCGCTCGTATAAGTGGCGTTTCCGGTGGCCTTTCATGGAGTTTTCACTTGGCCATGGAGACAATTACACTTACTTACATTTGAGGGAATTCCGAATCCACCTTGCGGAGAATGGCATTTTCGCCTGTTATGGACATTTTCAGCCACAAGTAACCACTGCACTCACCGTCCCCATGAAAAGTCCAGCGTGAATAGCTGGACAAAGAATATAATAGAAAAAGCCGGCCTCTGTTAACAATGTGTTTACTTACATGCATCATGTATCCTTCAACTTTGCGACTCTTTTGCATTATTGACCGGCTTCCACCACAATTGCCCTATCAGTACTAAGCCATTCGGCCAACCAACGAAGAATTTTGGCTGTCAATCGACTGCGAATAATAGAGTGCAAAATCGGTGTATACGTTGCATAACCACTAATCCTACTGTTCAACGGAAGCCATGGCAGTGTTCCAGGACGTGGTGGGTTTTCGCCTAGCAAGCGTTCTCCCTATAAAAAGCAATAAATGTCCGCATAACAACACTGCAACGTGGCGTGTGTTGCTCGCCATAAAATAAAGTCACAGCTAAACATTTCACACTGACGCAGTTCGCGCCCTTCTACATCCAACCTGTGCAACGGATTTTACTGTGAAGAATGCTTTGATGGAGCACAGATCATCCCGACTTCGTAATGGTCACTGATCGCACCGAAACCCTGTTTGGGCTCCTGTGCTTACCACATGTGCTCACCACATGGCGAAATTACCCCCAACTTGTATCTTGACGTAACAGTTATGACTGATATTTGCGCGGCGCAGCTCCATCCTGCTTCTGGGTCTGACTATTACCTGACAATATGCTCACTCATATAAACTACCTCTTTATGTTTATGTTTCTCATTAAAACGAAATTTTTTAACATTCCAAAGAAGCCATGCTTGTATGCATATTTGATCACGCCTTTACAGGGGTGTCTCGTTTTACCGAGCATATACCATTTATTTATTTATTTACTATCTGTCACTGTTTATCTTCAACATCTCTTTGCAGTAATTCGTAGTAGTCTCCAAGCCCCTGCTGCGCAGAGCTTGAGTCTGCCAGGATAAACACCTTGTCTCTCCATCATACATTCTCTTGGAAGGTCTGCATCACGTAACATCGCTGGTTCGTTGATGAATTATGTGACCCTGTGAGTGTAAACTAAGGATCAAGCGTCTTATTGGAATGGCTACATCTGGCCACTGGTAGTCTTTCCTAGCGCCACCACCTGTCGATCGTCTTAAATTCGGCACCTCTGTTTAGAAGCAGCTAGTGGTCGTAGGCTCCATGCATCTGCGATTATCCAGAGCTTGTTAGGAGCCACTCCTTATCTCAATAACCTTTATTCCCTTAGAATGTCTCATCCAAACTTTCCGCTGCCTTACCACCAATTGACCTTTAGATCTCTCTCGCGGCAAACTATTTATTTTTAACTTTCTTATTCTGCGCTCCCTATCGTATTAGGCTGGCTACTTGCTGTTCATGCACCATGCAATCACCACCAGCCTTCTAACTTTCTTTCCTCTCTCCCCACGCAATTTTGCCTCATACTAAACTGATAGTTCGTGGATTACTTACTGGTACAACGCTCTTGTCTCTACGCAGACGTTAGCAATCTACCCATACGGCTATTGATTCTATAGGACATTCAAAAGGCACTTTCAGCATAATCATTGTTGCACAGTGTACATGATTTTGTCTCAACTCCAAATGTTGTAACATAAGACTTTAACAATGTTTAACTCCACGCCTGTTCTTGCGGTCTTCTCTCGGTTGTCCCTCACTTTCCCTTTTCTCCGAGGTCCGGAACTTCTTGGAGATCTGGGATTGGACTGAGGAACAGTTTTCGCCCAAGACGGACGTAATAACCGACAAGGACCTACATGGAGCATGGTTGTATACCAAAGGGACTCAACTGCAATCACCACAACCGTTGTCCAGTATGGAGAGCTGGACACGTCTTCACACTCCCGCAAATTATACATCTGAAAAATCCAGACAGCAGAAAGTTTGAAACTTTGCTCACCTGGACACACAACAAGACGACTATTCGTGATGTTCCCATCCTCAACCGGCCTCAACAATTATGGCGGCCCTGATCAAACTATCTGTCCAGCCAACAGAGGAAATTGGAAGCCATTTGACTGCGAATAACCGAATATGAAATCAGTCGTCAAGCGGCTTTGCCAGTTATACATTAGTGTTCAAAATGCTTTACGGCAGTGTTGCAGGACGTGGTGGGTTTTCGCCTGGCAAGCGTTCTCCCTATAAAAAGCCACAAATGTCTGTTTAACAACACTGCGACGTGGCGGATGTGACTCGCCACTGAATAAAGTCACTGCCCACAACTACATACTGGCAAGTCGACTAGACTCATATTTCAACTTTTCCCGACACGTGCAAGAATATGATACTCTCCGTCTACATGTACCGTTTCACTGCACTTATAGTGCCTTGACCGTTTACACTACGCACGATTGAACCCAAAGTATCGTTGTGATACACAACTGCCTGTAAACCTTGATCATGCCTGATTTGGTGTGTCTCTATAATTTGAGAATAAACTATTTATTTACTTATTTTATTTATTTATTTAACTAGCTGTTTTTAAACAACTCACTGGCCTACTCTATCGATTGCCCGATGGACCGCACTGAGGCAGTGGCTCACCCAAGGCAACTCCGCTTACGTTTCTATTACTTCCGCCCTCAAGTTAATTACTTCTATCTAATTTTTTACACTCAAGCTTGCTCGTAGCAATTTACCCTGGGGGTACCTTAGCCTTCGACTTCGACTGAATGACAGGTCGTTTTGCACGCAAGCGACCAGCTGCGTTCCGCTTTAAGATGCAACATGTAGCAATTGTTGTCACCACTTTCGGGTCGGCCTACATTGCATGCATTTAATGTTGTGCTCCACAAAACGGCCCAACTTCGTCTTCTAAACAAATCATGTCTAACAGGCTGTTCCATGGGTGGCATTCGAGTTCTGCCGTGATTCGGCCACAGATTATTGATGTACCTGACCCATTTCTCCTTCCTAAGATTAGCTCGTAGACGGCCCAACCGTTCCTATGGATCACTCCGCGTGTCGACCACCTCCCCGGTACGCGGAAGGCTCATGCGTACGCCATGTTCTCACTTTTCAACTGACGCAAGCTGTCTGTCCGCATTCCGCACAAGATAAGTGCAATGTTTTCTTTCATGTTCGACACAAGGGGCTTTGCTCTGGATACTGCCTTAGTGACTGGTTAGAGGTTCAGGGCAGCAATGATGATGCAGCATGCTGAACAAGGTTGTAGTATTGCAACGTGTAGTCTGTTCATCCGCGCAACCTGCCTGCCACTGATTCCTACCGTCATATCCTGAGGTCTAACGGGTACATCTGATTTTTAGTGGCTGTGTGGCAGAAGAGTTTCTCTTCCCTGGCTTTTGAAGTCGCTGCTGCATTCGTTGCAGGATTCAAGTTGAGCAACCACTGGCACTCCTGAACATGTATTGCTCTTTCTGCTTGAGTTTCTGTTTCCATTGCACTTAAAAATCTAATTGTTGTGATAGCAGTTCGACCAAAGGCCTGTAGGACGTTTTGCACTGCGACTGCTGCTGCTGCCAAAGTGCCTGCAATTGTTCAAAACTGATTGTTATATTTGGGTTTTTTCTGACTCCTTTTGCCACTGTTGTAACGCTGATGCTTTACCTCTGCCCGCTGACAATCTCAACGGCACCAAGAGAAAGAGCGCACACCACGCTGCATGCAAAAGCTATATTGAAAATTAAGAGGCAATATGCAACCAGCTGGTGTTTTTAAAACCACCGGCTTGCTCTATCTATTGCTTGCTCGACGGCACTGAGGGAGACGCTTTCCGAATTTAGCTCTAATTACGTCTATATTACCCTAACCACCAGCAAATTTGTAAAGCTTGAACGCGTCTTTCGAAAATTATGCTGGGCAGAAAATGTGAAATCCAACTCCCTGATGTAAAGGAGAAGGGCCCGCATTAGTACCATATCTATGACATTGCACAATATCGAAGTCAAGTAGATGGAACGACAGCTGTCTGGATCCTCCCGGTTCCCTCCTTTTTAGATGGGTCTACTGTTTCCCAAATCCCAGGCAGCTGGAACCCGCCCGACCTCAAGGAAACGACAGAAATATTGACAGTCAGGGGCGGTAACGTACTCACCTGCGGTCTTGAGGATTAATGGGTGTAAATCATCATGACCAGCGAGCAATACATGTTTTGTACCTGAAATGTTCTTATAACGTCAATGTTAACATCTACTACCCTAATAAGGAAGAAGTGGATGCAAAGCTTTCCGTTAGTGGCGTTTCGATCTAGCAGCAAAAGGAATATTGCTGGGCCAAAAGGCTAACTTTTACAACGTCATAAACTAGGCCCATTTGCTCAAAGAGAGGCAAAACGAGGACACAACTGTTAGCTTTGGTGCATCGTTTGAGGTATGAGAAGTGTGTCTTGAAGGTCGTTCGACAAAACGTAGCAAACGAAAGCTCATATATTTGCCCTTTCTCGCGCAGTTTTGTGTTGCAATCATTTCTGACCGCTATATAGTAGCAGAAGACAAACCGAGATCGCGTACTTCTGAAAAGATCCCGCAGTTTACGTATTATTTTTATCACTTATCTTAATTGGTGCTCTATCCAAGTAGCGCCTTTGGTGATGATGACCCGCATAATGAGCGCATCACATTGTAGCAAAAATGATTTGACGCTTCGGCAACATTATGGATTTTAGGAATACTCCAAGCGACAAAACTTGCAGCCGTTTTAAGACGAAGTGTATCGGCCCATCAGAACTTCAGCCTGTCAAACCGTGGGCTAGAAAAGAGCGGTGACGTGTCCCCTGGAACGGGACAGTACAGCGCCCAACGCTGCCGATGAGCTTTAGGACTGAAAGGTTCGTGATACCTGAGTTCGCTTGGGAAAGCACCAGTTTTAGTATATGAGGCGTTTGATCTGGAGGAATACCGTTTGGCGCAGTGACATGTTCTTACAACTAACAATAAAGAAAGTTCTCGAGTAAGTTATCCTCAAAGTAGTCTAAAGGTTAAGCACAAAAGTGCTTGTCCTAGACGACAGAAGCAACGTTGAACTCCCAATGTTAAGGCCGTCCCTTTCTGCACCAGGCGTCATATTCGATTCCATCGCGAGAGCTCATGATACCGTAGGCGCTCTGTAGACGGCACCAATTGTGAGAGAACGCCGTCCCACAAGAACAGGACACCAGTGGGTATAGACCTCATCGTCGTTGTCACGGGTCGATTCAACTATCCTTGCTTTGCTACCAAAATTCCAGTAGACTAGTATGCCACCACTGCAGCTCTGTCCTCGTCCATCGGATTGAGAGAGGTGGCATCCGGGAAGACATCTCTGATTCAATGTGCTATGTGTATAGCCAGGTTTCTGTGAACTCTATCAGGTCTAGACGGGTCTATAAAGCAAAATGAACCACAACCAATTTATCCTTTAACCTGCGCATATTGGCGGTTAGCACACGTAGTATATTTGTGTGCTTTACTGTTACGGGTTAACGAGACTAGGCCTCTAACGGGCTCTCAGATTATTCCGAACCACGCAAAAATCCAACATATGTAGGTCAGTTTTACCACTTCTTCGGCGAGTTCGTGGCTACCCAACAGCCGCTTGCATATTAATACGATCCTCCGGAGAGATCACCCGTAACATGTAATCCGGATCATTTTTAGAGCGCGGGGTCCGTCATATTATACGTCGGCATTTCTTTTCTGTTTGACGCAAGAATGCCGGGGAAAACGTTTGGTGAACTATCTTGCTTTCTACGGAGCCGGAATGCCGGGAAGATATTAATTCCCTACTAGTTTGCATCAAATACCCATGAGATCAACCGCTCGAGAAGTATTTGGTCACCCAGCCTTCTTTCCGTTTAGGTGGATTTGTTCGACTCGACCGTGTTCATAAAGAGGAGAACACGACCCCGTAAAATTTGAGAGTGCTCAGCGATTTGAGGCCCGCAAGGTTACGCTTTAGTGTTGCTCACTTTCGCCAGCTAAATAAATCTATTGAGAACTAGCTTTCTTTGCAACGGAGAAGCTGGGAGCTTAGCACTGTGTTTATCTCAGGATTCAGGATTAAAGTTTGCGGCACTATTGGCTGGGCCTTGCATGCTTTGGCTTGGGTAACGTTTCCCTCCACTACGGAAAAGGTATCCCGGGTGTTGAGCTTCGCCCCGGGATTAGAGACCAAAATTCAAGTAAATAACTAAATAAATTAAATATTTTATTCCAGACTATGCGAGGAACGCTCATGGAGGAAGGGTCAGGTAAGCGCAAATGTACAGACATTTTATAGCAATTGTAACAGCGACGGTAGAAATTTGTTCATACGTTTATGCTTGAAGCTGTACAATGATGGAGAAGGGAAGAATAATTGGGCTGTCGTGAGGTCGGAGCCGTGTGTTAGGGCGTAGCCGGTCTGCCATATATTGCAGTCACACCTCAGCTAATAAAAGCTTAATAATCCTGAATGCTCCATTAAAACATAATTGAAGAGCACGACTGAGAGATATGACAATATACTGCTTTGGTGCGTGCGTTAGACAAAATGCAACGGTTATAGCGTAGAAAACGTGGGGACGACGTTATATGCGTGAAATCCTAGCAAGATGAGACGAGCGTATATGCAAGTGTAAAAGTCCCAGTGTAACAAACATATCTAGCACGTTGACACTAGTTGACCTACCAGCGTAAAGGTATGAGCTGGGCTTTTATTCGGTTGCGAATCTCATTCGCCATGTTGCAGTGCTTTAAAACGGGCATTTGTGGATTTATAAGGAGAACGCTTGCCAGGCAACAACCAAACGTGTCCTGAGACACTGCCGCCCATCCATTCAATGACAAGTTTTAATTGGCTTTAATTTTGTTGAAGGTTTATGCGCTTAATTATTCGAAGTCAAGTTGCGTCCACTTTTGCTGCTGGCTGATGCGTTAGGCGAGCGCCTATTGCGTACCTGTGTGTTGCCCTGTTTTGGAACGAAAGGCTGTGCCCAATTGGTAGGTCACGAATTAAAGATCTTTTGAGTATGAGGTGTTGTCGATTTGCAGAACCAGGTGAAGTCTCGGTGGGGCATACATTGAAATACGTTGACGTCCTGTAGAATAGAATATGGTTCCGAAAAACGAAACGGCGTTCCTCCCTGGGTAAGTTGTAAAACTGCCTGGAAATATAGGTAACCACGGCCAGCTTAACGGTCAAAGCGGAGTAAAAAGCACAGGATGACCACTTGTTCTGGCCTTGTATCGGCAGAAAAATGTGCCTTCCGAATTCAGAGGTAGTGCTCTAGACAAGAAGTATGTGAAAGAGGTAGGGTTAGGCGAAATGTACCTAATTGTTCAAGTCTCAAGAAATTTTTATCTTTGCAAGCTAACGTATAACTTTTCCGGTTAGTAAGTTGTAAAAACGGCTGATAAGCTTCAACTTAAATTTAGATAAGGGCAGCTTGTACCTCGTATTATAGGATGGTCGTAACGATGGACAATTTCTTGAGTGGTTAGCCCCACATAAGTGCCAAGATCGTAAAACGAAGGCAACGCATAGCTACCAGAGGAACGAAAAAAATGCATCCGGAAGGCAGTCGATCAATTTCAACCGTGACTGAACTATTGTATCCGTATATCAAGTAATTTTGATTTAACTGACATGTATACACATGTATCGTAAGTGACGAGATACAACGAGAAGCGCCCAGAGCACGGTTCACTAGGGAATACAAAATTGTTTCAAAGTAGGAATGTAGGTAAAGCAACCGGAGTTTGGGGAGCTCTAAAGCGCATATGCTCAGTCTGCAAGAACCAGAGAGAGGAGGACAAGTTGTGCTGAGTATGGAAAGGAATATCGCTCAGAAGAAGCAAATGAGATGCTTTGCCTTAGTCTTAACTTGGTAGAAATGTAAGACGTCATGGAAGACAGCCACACGTAAGTTAGCTTCAAAAAGAAAAGGAATGCAACAGAAAGCAAGGGATGGCAAGAAAGGGGTTGATAACAAAGGTTCTATGCAGGTGGTGAAAAACCAACAACTTTCTTCAAGTGATAATTCATCGTTGATAAGAAAAAGAGGAATAATGCTCAGCGTTGTACTTGAGGTAGGGGTGGCAGAATCTTGCGCCGGAGTAGGTATATAGCATGCCGAACGAAGCAGTAATGAGGAGGCGCACAAATGTTTGGAACTACAGAGCCTAAATAGTTCACGTCTTGGATGTCTGGATGCAAAAAGCAAGAAGGAGACTGGTCAAAAGAGGCTAGAATGAAGCCAGGCCCGAAGGGTTATCCGTCCAATTGAAAAGGGAATGCAACCATTGAGCGCGAACGGGCATGAATGGGTCTGGAAAGAAACTAAGCTTTTGCAGAGAATTGGAAAAGCCTACAAAGGTTTTGGGTTGTTGTGAATTGGCCTTTGGATCTAGCGATGAGTCTTCGGTAATGTATCAGTAGTCCGCTTCGATCAAGCTGGCAGTTGTGAGAGCAGCCGCGCTCGCCAAGGTATATACGTCCAAGGTTTGTTTTCCGGTCGACACTTAATTTTACTAGGAGGAAAATAAATAATTAACTTTTTATTCAGTGCGTTGCACGGGGCATGCCAACAAGGCTTGATCACAATATGTACAGGCGAACCTGCGACGATCACAGTGTGAACCACTTTGGTCTTGACGTAGTGAGGCAGTAGCTTAGTTAATGCCAAGAAAAAACACAGCCGATTTTGCGGGGAGAGTGCGGCTTCGGTTTGGTGTGGGTGTGACCGACCCAGATGCCGGCACTCATAATAAATATATAAATGAATAAACCTTTTATTCTCGGCTATGCGAGGCAGGCCCATGTAGGCGTGATCAGGTAAGTGCAACTGTACAGACATTTTATGGCAACCGTAAAAGTGACATTAGAAAATTGTTCATAGGTCCATGACTGGAAGTGTACAATGATAAAAATGCAAAACCATAACTTGGCTGTCGTGAGATCGGGACCCGTTTGTTAGGTCATGATCGGTCTGCCATATATTACAGTCGGCTAATAACTTGCGAATGCTGGATGATCCATTGGAAGATAAGTGATGAGCAAGTTTGGGATAGATATAAAAATATAGTAAGTTCGTGCATAAATAACGCAAAGGCCAACTGGGATATCGTAGAAAGTAAAGAGACGACAGTATATGCTTAACGCGTAGAAAGCGAGCCAACACGCTATGCAGCTTTAGAGGTTCCAGTGTAACGAACCTGTCTCGAGTAGTAACGCTAGTTGACCTGTTAGTGTGAGGTTATAGGCTGTGACTTTATTTGGTAGCGAGTCACATTCGCCACGTTGCAGTGTTGTCAAACGGACCTCTGTGGCTTTTTATAAGGAGATGGCTTGCCAGGCGAAAACCCACCACTTCCTGAAACACCGTCGCTGGGCCATTGAATTGCAAGTTGTAATTGGCTATGTTGTTTGCTGAACGTATGTTTGCTCGGTTATTCGCAGTCAAGTTGCGTCCCATTTTCTTGCTGGCTGATGCGTTGGGCGAGTGCCTATTGAGTTCCAGGGTCCGGTCCTGTTTTGAACAAATGGCTGTGCCCGATTGGTATGTCAGGAACTAAATATTCTCTTGAGTATGATGTGTTAATCATCTGCGGAACCACGTGAAGGCTCGGAGGGTTATACATTGAAATACGTTGAAGTGTTATTGAAGTCTTGTAGGATAGGATATGGTGCCGAAAAGAGAATCGCAGATCCCTTCGGTATGTAGTAAAATCCATTGGAAATATATGAAACCACGGCTAATGAAGCGGCCAAAGCGAATTAAAGAGCTCAGGATGACCAATTGTTCTGGCTTTGTATCGGTAGGTGAATGTGTTTTCCCAAAACGTAAGGAGTGCTCCGACCAAGTGGTAGGTGGAAGAGATAGTGTTAGGCAAACTGTACCCAATGGTTCAAGCCTCGGAAAGCTTGTATCCGTGCAAGATAACGAATGATTTGTCCGTTTAGTAAGTCTCAAAAACGGTTGATAATCTTCCGCTCATGTCCAGCTAAAGGCACTGTTGTCGTAACGATGGACAATTCCTTGGTGCTTGGCGCCGTAACTGTGACAAAAACGGGGAAATGGCAACGAACAGAGACAGCCACACAGACAGATGAAAGGAGTGCAGCTGGAAAGCAGTTGATCAATTGCAGCGATGACTGAACTATTTTGCCCCTGTACTTTTAATTGGTATTTAAATATCGCACATACACATGTGTTACAAGTGGCAAAATACGACGCGAATCAAGCAGAACACGGTTCAGTGGAGAACGAGGGACTGTTACAAATGAAGAATGAAGATGAAGCAAAGCGGGTTTGAGGAGCCCTAATGCGCGTATGCCCAACCTGTGGGAACCAGAGAGAGGAGAACTAGGTGTGCAGATAATGGGAAAGAATTTCACTTAGAAGAAGCGAAAGGAGCGAGTTGTCTCAGTCTTATATTGGTAGGAATGTAAAAAATCAGGAAGGACAAACGCATATAAGTTAGCGTCGAATAAAGGAGGAATGCAACAGAAGCACTGGAATGAAAGAAAAGAGTCGGTAATACAGGTTCTATTGAGGAGAAGCGGCAAAGCCGACCACCTTCTGCAGGTGATGAATCAGACTTGTTAATAAAATAAAGGATGAATAACGCCCAGGGATGTACTTGCGTTAAGGTTGGCAAATCTCTACTCCGGAATAGGCAAATAGTATGGCGAGCAAAGCACAAATGATGAGGGGCAGAGAGTGTTGGGACTACGGAGCCCAAGCCGTTTATGTCTCGGTTGTCTGGAAGAAAGCAGAAAGAAGGAGACTGGACAGACGAGGATAGATTAGAGCAAGGCCGGAAAAGTTCTTCGTCCAATTGAAAAAGGAATGTAATCCGAGGGCGCGAAAAGGAAAGAATGAGGTCTGGAAGGAAAAGTATCTATTAAGGAGAAGTTGAAAGGCCTACAATGGTCTCGAGTTGTTGTGTGCAGTCCATTTGACCTGTCGATGATTCATCGGCAAGACCTCAGCAGTCAGAAAGGAGACCACTGAGACGAGACTATAAAGTCGGTTCACAGAGTGAAAGCAATATTATTGTTGCCGGAAGGCTAACAGTGAGTCGACAGAAATAGACATGCTAAGCATGTAAAGGAAATAGAATAAAATAAATAAAAAGATTGATGGACATGAGAAAAAAGAAAGGGGACAAGCTAATAGGATTGAATCATGACCAGCAGTTCCTGTGATGGGGGTAACAGCCTTTTGTTGGCAGGACCATATTATTTAGCTCTCAGCAGTCCGAGGTGGGCCAGGAAACAGGAGACCTATCAGACAAAACCAAATAAGTCAGCAAGCTGAAGCTAGGCCACTAACTTAAGGTGGGAAAGAAGTAACGAGTGTCATCAGAAAAGTAACAGTTTGGGACGAAAGTTGCTATATGAAAGGCAGTTGCAGGCTGAGGAAAGGTCCCAGGATAAGGGGGACAGAGTAGTGAGATTGCGAAACCTAGATCGTTAACGTTTGGAATGTCTGAAGGTAGTCAGAAAGCAGGAGGCTGGTCAGACGATGCTAGAGTAGTGCCAGGCATGGTAAATTGCCTGTTCAATTGAAAAAGGTATGCAAACAGCATGAGAAAAGGAAAAGGCTCTATTGATGAAGGGCGAACAAGCCAACGATAGTCCCTTGGTGGTGTGAGCAGACCATTGGGTCTGCCGACCCCTGATCATTTGGGTCACAGAAATCGGAAGGTAGATCCTTCAGACCAGACTAGAATGTCGGCTCATAAGGTGAAATTCGTATTAGTAAAGTCTGAAGGCTGACGAGCATCTGCAGAATTGGCCACGTTAAGGAAGAGAGGGGCTATAGGAATAAGGATGAGTCATGACCGTTAATGCTCTAGTGGTGAGGGCAACGGAGCTTTGAGTCGGCAGTGACTAGGTTAGTTAGGTCTAAGGCGTCCTATTAGGTCAGAAAACAAGAGACCGTTCAGCAAAAGTCCAGGTAAGTCAGCAAGCTGGAGCTAGACCGCAAAATATAGATGAGGATAAAGTAATGAGTGTCAACAGGAAAGAAGCAGTTTAGGACAAAAGTGACCACAAGAAATGGCAGCTAACCTCGGGGTGATGTGGACAGACTGTTGGGACTGTTAATCCCTGATAATTCGGGTAACAGTAATCCCATAGAAGGAGAGTATTAAGACGAGAACAGTGTTAGCTCATAGAAAGAAAGCCGCATAATTTAGACCTAAAAACGAACCCAGAGTGTCAGTATAAAGTGACATGTTAAAGATGCAACGGTGACATATTAGTAAGGATGAATCATAACCAACAATGCTTTTGAGGTGAAAGTTACAATACCGAAGAGTTACTTGTCCAATTGAAACGGGAAAGCAAACAGAATGAGAAAAGAAAAGGGCTCTATTGATGAAATGTGGAAAAGCCCACGATATTCCTGGGGTGATGTGAACAGACCGTTGGGTCTGCCGACCCCTGATCATTTGTGTCACAGAAGTCGGAAGGTAGAAGGTCATTCAGACTAGACTAGAATGTCGGCTCACAGTGAAAGTCGTGTTAGTAATCTCTGAATGCTGACGGAGAGCATCGGCAGAAATGGACACCGTATAGAAGAGAGGGAACATGATAATAAGGAGGAAGCATGACCAACGATGCTCTTGAGGTGAGGGTTGAAGTATATTACGTCGGCAGGGCCTACATCATTTAGACCTCAGAAGTCCGAGGTGGGTCAGAAAGCAGGAGACCGTTCAGGTGAGACCGGATAAGCAGGCAAGCTGAAGCCAGGTCGCCAACTTAACGGGTGAATAACAGTAATGAGTGTCCTAAGAAAAGGCGCTTTCGGGAAGACAGCGGCTATGTGAAATTCCAGTTAGGATGCCAAGGAAAGGTCTCGAGATGAGGGAAACATAATGTTTGGCATGCAGAGCCTGGATTGATAATGTCTGAGATGTCTGGGAGCAGTCAGAAACGGGAGACTGGTCATCCGAGGCTGGAATAGAACCAGGCCGGAAGAGTTATCGGGACAATTGAAAGGGAATGCAGATAGACAGCGCGAAAAGAAAGAATGGGGCAGGGAAAGCAATTGCTCTATTGAGGTGAGGTGATAAAGCCAGTGAAATTTCCGAAGTGATGTAAACAGGCCGTTGGGTCTGCCCATCCCTAGTCATTGGGGTCACAGTAGTCGGAAGGAAGAAGCTCATTGAGCCAGGAATAGAATGTCGGCTAATGAAGCGAAATCCGTAGAATTTAGGTCTAAATGCCAAAGGAGAGCACGGGCAGCATATACATGTAGAGTAAGAAAGGGGATATAATAATAAGGATGAACCATGGCTAACGATGCATTTGAGGTGCGGGTTACAGGATATTACGTTTACAGCGCCTAGGTGGTTTGGATCTCAGAACTCCGAGGTGGTTCTAAAAGCAGGAGACAGTTCAGACGGGTCCGGGTAAGACAACAAGCTGAAGCTAGGTCACCAAATTAAGGTTTGAACAACCATAATGATTGTCATAAGAAAAGAAGCTTTCGGGGCGACAGCGGCCATATGGAAAGCAAGTAAGGACGCCAAGGCAAAGGCCTCTGGATAAGGGAAACAGAGTACTTGGGATGTATAGTATAGAGCGATAACGTCTCGGGTCACTTAGCATCCATAATGTACACAGCCAAGGCGGCAGCGCTACGTATATTGCGAGGGTGTGGTAAACGAAAGGTGTTTGGCGTGCACTAATCGACATGAGTAAGATGGGAGCTCACGACCTCAGGGGGAGTGCATTAAAGGCATTCATAAAGAGCGTACTCGGGGTTACAGCAAGATGTGTGTATCCACCCATCCCGCAGAGCGCATTAAACAGCTTTTGAGCGGATGATGCGTTTGCCACAATCTGTGCACTTGGATGCCGTATCGGTTTGCCGTATTGTTAGAGAAAACTCGAAAAATAAGGAGCGAAAACCTTGACTTGGGTTCGTTGGGTCTGAAGTAAAACAGTGCAGCACAATACAGGAGAAAATGCTAAATTTAATGTCGTGCTGCCATATTCATGTTCATGTGAAAGTAAAAGAGCGACTAGGACCGTAAGACAAATTCCGGTAGAGGGATTTCCGTGGCGTGTCGTTGATCCGTGGTATTATTTTTCCGCGATAACTGGAACCTGGAGGAGTAGGATCAACACAGCAAAGCACACTACCGTCAACCATGTAATACCCAGACCAGCAGCATTTGTTGTCCGTGCCTCAACGGTCACGTGAAATAAGAAACAGAAACCCGAAAGTAATAAGAATCTTAAGAACCCAAACGTTGCTTTACTATTTCACTAAGGGGAAGAAGGTAACATGGGCATGGAAAATTAACGTACTGAAGGTTAAGGGCGTCAAGTAAGCGTTCGAACTATTGGACCGTTGGTGCCAGTACCAAGCTCTAGGACAGTGTATTCTGAGAAGCCTCCAGGGAGTGATAAAAGGAAGTCCGCTCGGATTCTATCCGAGCAACTTCTGTGAAGGTTCATCGAGTGATCCAGGAGAGAGGGAAGCCGAGCAGGTAAGAAAGGTTCAGCTAAACCTGCCCGAGGTTATAAGCAAGGATGCGATAGGCCAAGTGCAGGTCACCTCGATGGTAATAACAATGCATTGAAAGCATTCACAGCACAAGTAGCCTTACTGCGTAAGACAAGTACCCTAGACCATGAGACATTTTGGTTCCAACTCGCTTCCGAGTAAAATGGTATACTGCTTTTGCTGCCCAAGACAGATCGTTACCAGAACCTTTTTGATTGCTGGCCTCAACTCCACAGCAGTGGTGAAAACCCGAGTTTCTCGACGTCAGGGTGGTATCAGGGAATTACACGGAGCCATGGCTTATCGTGGTGGATTCTGGTGAATGAAGCATTCATCAAAGTCATGCGACTGTCCTTTTAAGTCGAACGACTTCGTTCACTCTCAGGCTCACCCCGTTTGTCTCTGCGATGCAGCACTGCGTGTGTTCTAGCACACTCAAACCTGCGGCTCTACTGTGAGCTTTCCGGGCTTATTGGGTATGCAGCCCAAACTAATTCAAAGTTCGCTGACATACGTACCTTGATAAAGTGGCTTTTCTAAACTAACCTTGCTTCAACCTATGGTATCCGTTTTTGTTAATACATGCACAAAATGCTTCGAAACTATGCACAATTATTTATCATATCGTCTGCCTGTGAAACAGCCCACGCCTAACCAAAGGTAAGGATCCACGGCGCTGGGACGAGCAGTAGTGAAAACTGACATGCCGGCGCAAACACAATGCACAAAGAACATTAGGTCACGCAGCCAACCACATGCAAAGACATAGTCCCAACTGGTAAGCTGACTGAAGTTGAAAGCCTACCTTGCGCGCGTGCAGAATACTCACATAACAGGACAGTCCCGAATCTCAACGGTCTGGCTGCAAACGATTGTCAAGCGCGCGCCAGTCTAACAAGTCACTCCTTTACGCTGAAATGGATAGCACGCTGAGTTGGATCGGTATGCTTTACGTCTTTGGTTAATCTCCAGTCTCTGCACCGGTGCACTGATTCGCTTTCTCTTCATCTGTCGTTACGTGTTCTGTTTGGTCGGCAGGCTCTTCCGAAGGGATAATAATTTGCTATGTATCAATCAAAATGTTCAACCGTAGGAAAGCTTCCTCCTATTGGGATGACCCTGGCACTTTAAATCGGGGCTAATATGCTTAAAGGGTCAGGTTTATATGAGGGAATCTACTTGTATTCTGTACAAAACACTAGAAATCCGTGCAACGACAGCCAGAAAGCCAGGATACGCCCTGTAACAAAAGTCCTTTACGCACACATTACCACCAAGCAAGAGCTGTCGGTGGCGTGGCGTATGATGGCGATTAAAGGCAAATTCATTGGAACCCTGAGCTCTCCCTTAGATAGCGATGGCCGCAAATCATCAAGGACCGTTTTGCCACGCCTACTGCGGAACGCTTAGGATGGAGATACATTGTGTGGTACTGCTGGATCTGGCGGGGTACAGTAAATCAGCAAACGTTTGACCTTATCTCCTGGATATTACCCCACATTCGATTTTAATCAATGCCTGTTTATACGTATAGACAAAACTTTCAAGCTGCTCGTATGCTTGTGGATGCCAAGCTGTAAGCTTGTGTTCGATGCCTTGTAGGTTGCAAACGTAGAAAGTTCTTGCAAAGTAAAGTTGGAACCAATGTCGGTAACAGTCGTCTCAAGAATGCCGAATTATCTGATAAGATGGTGTAGGTGTAACAAAACAGCAGGTGTGGTTGCGTCTCTTTTAAAAATTTTCAGGTCATTTCGAGTAGACATCGACAAGTACCAGCTAGTGGAAACCCTCTAGGCGTCCGGAAAAATCAATATGTATGCGCGACCGTGATGCAGTTGAAGTTTACCAAGAATGAAGCTCACCTTTGATGGGCACGTTCATTGCCATAGTACAGCTTTTAGAGGAACAAACAACATTTTCAATGTCCTGGTCCATGAATAGCCGGTAGGCATAGCTGCAGGCTACGGATTTTATACGGATGATTCCCGAGTAACCTTCAAGGAACTGAATGAAAACGTTATTTATAGTACCTTAAGAAGCACACCTTGGTAACCTAACGTCAAGCAGCCAACATTGGTAGGGAAAGCGAATTCCCGCTTACGGAACTACTCATCATAGCTGTTCAAGGGGCGTGCAGGCCAATCCGTACAATGGTACTCAATAATACCTTATAACAGGGAATCTTAAGCTGGTACTACTCGGACTACATCTCCTATAATGGAAAGTTAAGTTACAGATGTCTGCAATGCTCGTCTACGCTCGGGACCTAAGGAACCTTTGGTCACAACCATGCCTTAACCCGCTGCCTCGGATTTGCAGTCGCCATCAGTCTGGATAATGCGTCAGGAAGACCAAAGGAAGATGTACATTTAAAATGCAAATAGTAACAGTATGTCAATACCGTGGTCGCCTAATGCTGTACTGAAGATTACGTGACCTCTAGGTCTAACAGTTGGGAACAGGCAGTAATTCATTCCCGCCAGGCAGTCACTGCAAATGTAGGTCATTTGGCCGTATTCCTAACCTGGAACGCTGCATAAGTTACGAGCAACTGCCACAGAGCAGCCCATACCCACGGTTTGGGGTCCAGCTAGGTCGGACAATGAGCGCTGAAACTATAGATCATCTGCAAACATGGGAGATGGTGCACCAAGCATTTCGAGCAACCCATTGAACTACAGAGCGAATTGCAACCGGGCTAGCACCCAACAAGGCATGACCCTCCTTAGGATTGACGGACGGACAGACTGACTAGACTTCACACCAATAAAATCCTCACTCCCCTCCAGGAATTTGGGACTTCATTATAGTGCACGCCCTGATAAGCCAAAGGACCGGTTTCAAAACGGGGAGAAAATGTGATACAGCGTAGTCGGCTTTGGAGAAGTCAATAAACAGTAAATCTACTGAAGGCCCTACGCAAATGCTTCGCTCCATATTCGTTTGCAACCAGCAAATATGTCATGCAGGTTTCATCCTTGAGAACACCTTGTAGAAGTGGAATCAGGAGACCAATATCCCACAGATGGTTTTCAAGTACTTCCCTAACCAACTTCTCTCATAAACTGACCAGTATGAGTCTCAAAATTACTAGTCAGTAATTGCCAAGGAGTTGGTTGTCGAGTTTCTTAAAAATCCGGTAGATGATAGCACCCTTCTAATCTTTGGGCAAGGAGCAACCGGGTAGCGAAAACTGAAACCAACATGTAATTTGGCCATATAGCTCGCTTGCGAGTTGGTACGAAAGCTTCCGGCGACTAATCTACCCAAGCGGATTTAGCAGAAATGAAATCCTGAAGAAGATGGCAAACTTGTGCTTCCAAAATTAAGAAGTCAGTTAAACAGAAGTATTGTAGTACTCATCGTTACGGCAAATTGCGGCAAATGGTTTTCTCGAACGAAAACCTAGGCATTCTACGCACAGAGTAGCAGGTTTGTTCGTAAACTGTGTTTGCAGTGCCAACTAACACTGGGATAGATGAGCTAACCTTAGTACGCCCTTTGACATAGGCGAAAGGTCGTTTGGGGTATTAGAGGCTGCATTAGCTGGCTCCATTTCACAGATACGCGCGAAATGTAAAACGGTGCGTTTTCATTGCGTGCTGCATTTTTATAAGCTGAGTTGCATACAGTAACATTTTGGCTTTTTTTGTGTTACGTAAGTAACACATTACTAATACAAACGCGTGTGTTCCGTCTCTAGACTTTTATACAACACATTCTTCCACCGTTGTTTGTCGTGTTTACATTTTCCTTTTTATTCCATACATACCCGTGTGTTTTACCCGTATTTATATCTGTTATTTACAAAATGGTTGGCGGAAGTCGCGTGCCTCCAAACATTTTCAAGAAGGGAGGGAAATCCTCGCCGCCGACAGCCAAGACTATTCCGCACCAAACAAAAGGTTGAAAACTTATACTCACGGATCCACCAGTCGATGCTTTTTAAAAGGTTTCTGCTCCCAAAAGTAGTGAACGAGCTGAAAAATCAACTTCTGTCCATTACAGAGGCCAATGACAAGCTCAGGACTTTTGCCCACTTTACCAATTACCAAACTTTAGAAAACCTGTCTGGTATATTGACAACTGGTGAACTACTGAGCAACCTTGCGAACGAAGTCAGTGAACGCACGCGCAGCGCCAACATGGCTATTGTACTTAATGCAGATGGCTAATTACCCCTCAATAATGCATTGCATATCCTTTTAGATGCTTCTAAAATGCCACCTGTTTGTTGCACGGCCACTTGATTGCGTAAGCTGCCCGGCCGACCTTGCCCAATTGTGCTCGCTTTGCAACCACTAACTCGCAACAAGTTTTATTGACGCCCGATTCCTCCGAAGACAGACACTTAATCTCGGATCACGCATGAGCAAACCAAACAGAACACCGCTGTTGAGGTCTATTTTATCTTCTAATTTAAAATTAACCAAAAGAACAACGCAAAAATCACTACCTTCAGAAGCGCAACTGCCTAATGTTCACCAGATGGTGACCAGCTGGGTCCCCCGCTAGACGTGCAAATGGATCATACATAATATGAAATCATGGTTTTCTTACGTATTAGGGAAGTAAGGGGTGTGCATGTTTGTATGGTGCACGAGTTTGCATAAGACACACCTAGATTATCCGGGCTTTATCCGCACGGCTTTGTAAAGGACGCCGGTCCTCTAAGCGCACTCAGTCCTTGGTTACAAACTCCATGGCTAGTCATCTTTCGGTGCAATATGTCTAGTCCTAAGGTTTAGCAACCCTCCAATAAAAATTTTCTAAATTATTTCCGTGTGCTCTACTGCACACGTTTGGTTGCTCATTTGAATCTGAGACCCTTGGAACCCGTGGGCATGCCGACTATAATAGGGCTTGTATACTTAACGAACAGTATACTGGTGTCCTCCTGCGACCTTGTCAACTCAGATTGCGACCCATAAAATTCCCGGAGGATATTTGCCGAACTAAAAGCAACATAACGGAGACACAGGTCTTCGGGCTATTGCAAGGTCTAAATCGCTTTGGCCCTGATTCATTTCATCTGAAGCTGCGGCTTTTATTGGCAGCTAAGCTAAGTGGCCCTTTGACATGCGTGTTCACAATATCACTCGAAAGCTGTGCTTAACTTTCGGAATGGACTGTCACAATCCGTCCCGTTTCTATTGGCGATAAAAGAGTTCTGCCCGCGAAATACCGGCCTGTCAGCTTGACAAGCATGGTAGTTAAGTTGTTTGAAAAACTAGTCAGGGATTCGGTGAAGAATCACTTGAGCAGGTTTAACATACTCAGTGCTGTACAATATGGATTTCTTAAAGGATTTTCGTCTGACAAATTTACTTGCAGTTCGTGCTAGCTGGACTGAGACAGTGGACAACGCTTACGTCACCGATGTGCTTTATGTTGACTTCTCCATAACCTTTGAAACTATTCCACCTCCACGAATCTTATTAACGTTGAGAGCCTATGGGTTAGCAGGTTGCCCTTAACTGATTAACTGCCTTTCTAGAGGGGAGAGAACAGTGTGTAAGAGTGGGACGTAGCCTCACGCCTAAATAAACTTTTCTTATTGTCGTTCCGCAGAGGTTGATTTTGAGGTCTTTGCTTTCCGCCATCTATGCCAATGACCTACCATTGGAATTGGAAGTACCGTTGTGATTGTTTGCTGATGGCCACAAGCTCCGGAATATTGTGGACACCCCTGGGGGTCTGAGACAATTCAGAGTGCCGTGGATAGGCTCTGAGATTGATCAACCTTGTGGCTGAGGCCTATAAATCAGACGAAAGGTTCTGTTTTCTGCAATGGAGGTGCTGTATCCTCCAGGCGCTATGTTGTTGGTGGAAGTGAAGTCCCAAATATCACAGCGGATTAATATAGGTATCACTTGCATCACAATGCTTCACGCTGGGGACAATTGGAGGAAGGCTGCTTGTAGAGATTTCCGTATGATGTGGTTTTGCCCGCTTCTTTAGTGTCCTAACCGCCAATATCTTTGTGAAGCTGTTTTCAGATACTGTGCGACCTCAATTAGAATGCTGTATGCAGGCTCGTTGATCTCGTCTTGTAAGAGACAAAATGGAACTGAAGTGGGTTTTGCGAGCGGGTGCAAGGTTAGTGCAGGATTACGAGGGAAATCATATCCTTAACTTAGCTTGCGGATGTACTCAGTGCATTACCGTAGAATTAGTGGAGACGCTCCGCAATTACCGTATCCTAACGCGTAAGGACGGTCAAGACTTGTACTAGCTATTTAGTCTCAAAAAATGCCTAGTCACCGAGGTCACCGATGAAGATGCACAAACTGCATTCTCACCGGTTGTGTAAAGTCCAAAGTTATAATATCTGTCATGCTACTTGCGTAATACAATTGAGGTATAAATTGAGTAACTCAGACATCAGTTGCAAGCTGCTACATTGTTCAGGGCAGCCGCCGAGTACCTATAAAGAGACAATTCGATTAATTTCGTGGATGAAACCGCAGACGTCTATGATACTTATTTGTCTTTTGCCGCAAGGCCCTGCGGATTACTGGCCATCACCGATAGAGGCAGAAGCTTAAACCCTCGGTGATATGCCGCCTGCCTAAACATTGCCGCTTCATCAGAACGAAATTTCCGCAAATGTCCTTCCTGTAAACAACGCCACTACTTAGCTCAGTGCGATGATTTCCGAAATCTTAGCCTCAACAAACGCATTGAATTCTGTCACACTCGTAGACTGTGTCAGCTCTGTCTCAAACCGAATCATGACCTAGTAAATTGTCGATCACGAAAGTGTTGTGGGTCGAACAATTGTAAGCCGCTGCACATCCCGCTACTCCACGTAGATCGAAGCAACTTCGGAACATCAACCACTAAAGAATCCAGTTTTGCTCTCAGTCGCACCGAACACTCTTTTGTGTCGCTTGGCTGGTTACCTGTGCTTGTTTCTGGACCTGCTTGCACCACTCGAACATTAGCCTTAATAGATAGTAGATCAGATACTTCACTGATTGATTCCACATTACTTCAAGTTATCTGGGTTTGAGGGTCCGTGACTGCACTTAACGTTAGCACCGTTGCTGGTCAATGCCAAGTGGAGTCCCAGTTAGCTAGTGTAACTGTTCAATCTATAGATGGGGATGAGGCGGTCCAATTAAATTCTATTAGGTCAGTCAGTCATCTCCCTGAAAAACTTGGAACGAGAAACAGGAACAACGATTTTGACAGATGGTCCTACCTCTCCGATCAACGGTTACCGGAGCTAGAAGAAGATGACATTATATGTGCGAAAACCCATACCTACACTGGACATTAGATCAGAGACGCGGGGATCCTGATGATTATGTTAAACTCATGGTGCGTATTGGCAACAAACAGCACGAGCTCATGAGGGATCAATCCACCTCACTGATAGTTGATCGAACAAGGAGGATAAACTCACTTCGCTGCGATACCACTGACCTTCAGCAACCAGTAGAGCAAATGTATGAAAGGGAGTTTGAGGGACTAGATACTCCACGACTAGCCATGTCTCTGAACTACAAACGCGCGTAAACAATGACTTAAGAAAGTGTACTAACGAGATGCCTACGTGCAAGCCGGGAGACCTCGGTTACCAGATAACCGACGATTCGCACTGATAAGGCTTGCCATGTTGAGGAAACGTTTTTTGAATATTGCCGCACTGCGCCAAATACACACCGTAAAGAATATATTAGAGAATGCTGAATCGTCATAAGAACAGTAGAAAGGGAACGTAACCCACATCGTATGCCCCGTAGCCGAATTACGAGGGTTTATGAAGGTGACTCCTCAAGCAGATTTACTTGCCCGATATAAACAGTTAGTGGGTGCTAGTCAGTTACCGGCTCCGTCATGAAGCAATGTTCCAGGTTAAGGTTTGTATTAAGGATCGGAATTGTTTGAGGTTCCTGTGGTGGAAGAATGGAAATCTTTGTTCCCCCCTATTGAATACCACATGACTGTACATGCTACACTCGCAAGCTATACTAACTTTACATTGTGACAAGCTATCGTTGCAGTCATTATCCAAAAGCTACAGTAGCAGAGAAGCTGTGCATTTATTTGATCTTCCGAAGCAACTGACCAATCTACTCGTCTGCGTGAGACTCTTGACAATGGTAGCAATCGAAGAGTATCCGCTCTGACAACTAGTCCGAAGCAATTAGATGTGTACATGCGCTGTTAATGTACGTCACCAAAATTATGCTGAGTAAATGCGAACACTCTGCTGCAGCTCTCATCTTCTCATCCTGTACTTCGCAGACTGTACAGTTTTCAATGAGCTGATTGGATGAGCGTTTCCCAGAGATCCAAGTTGAGAAGGGGAGAAGTGGATATTTGCTAGGTGGATTAGAGTATATCTACCGACATTGTAGAATAGACAGAAGTGGTTAACTGAAATCGTTTTAGAGGCTAGTTATTTATTGTCACATCTAGCAGTTTGAAGAATATACAAGCACTGTCACTACTGTGAGAGCATATCAAACGTCAGACAGCTGCGCTACGCTCGTCAGAGCGAGAATGATGCTGACATCTGGATAGAACCGTGAGTGTAAAGTCCAAACGGAATTTTGCTGTATCCCCAAACTGGATTGCTTACATGTGGACACGGTATCTCTTTTCCCTGATTAGCTTGCACAGTTGCACCGCTTTACTGTGTTTTACAAGCGGTTAACATATCGTATATTTATTTCTTACACTCGATCACTGACACATCCTTGAGGTTTCAAGGTCATTCTTATTATTATGCTACTCTGACACAGCCCAAATAGTCGATCCGCCCCACGCTGTACAGTTTGTGCCCACTTGCATTACCATCGGCAAACCTGTTCCTAAGTCATGTACTATATTTATTATGCATTGTAGAACCACGGTTACGATATACTTCGTTTTATTCTTCTGCCCAGGCCGTGCGTTAAGTCTAGGTTTATCTGTTCGTAGTTTCTAGGTTAGTTTTCGTACGACATAGTTTAGGCTTAGTAGCGTTGGTACATAAGTTGAATAGGGCAAGCATGTCCGTTTCTGGTGATACTTTTGATGAGGTTAACGTTACTGACGCTGAGAAACTTCGAAAAGCTAAATCCCGTATTCGCCTGTTGGTGTCGGCTTTAACGTGCATGCGCTTGTTGCAGGCGAATACCGTTGATGCTAAGAACTACTGCGAACCTGGATTTGAGTCGGATGCTCTTATTAATGAGCGTTCGCGGTTTATTCCGGCCGACGATTGTGTGCTTACACCCGAAGTTGGCACTTGCTCGTCGTTTGTGGAACCTGTTAATAGGGTCCGCACGTTGGATCCGTAGCTCAGTTGGTTGGTCTGTTTGCATCCAACGGTACCGGCGTTTGTTCCCAGTCGGGGCGCTCTGCTCCGGCTTTAAAGCTGACGGTACCCATTGTCCGGAACGCAAATCCAGCGATTTTGGACCCGGCATGTCATCCTTTCTTCCAAAACGTAAACTGATAACATTCGATGGAGATCCTGTACGCTATTGGATATTTATGCGACTCTTCGAAGCCAATGTTTCCAGAACTACTTCCGATGCAACTATCAGGCTCTCATATCTGATACAATACTGTTGTGGTGAAGCCAAAGAAGCTACCGAAAGTTGCTTAATACTCGACCCTAGTGGAGGTTTTGTAGAAGCAATGAACACTTTGCGCGGACGCATCGGACGGCCTCACATGATTGCTAGGACTCACATTAATGCTCTAACTGATGGCCCTAACATCTGGCCCAAGGATTTTGCGGCTCTGTCTCGTTTAGCTTAATATCTGCGTTCATGCTACTTGCCGTTGAAACAATTGAGGTATAAATCTGAGTTAAACGCGTCCAGAACAATCAGCTCTATCGTCAGAAGGCTGCCTAACCATCGGCAATTCAAGTGGGCCGAGCACGCCACCAGAGTTACCCGTACTAAAAGAGAACCGAATTTCATTGATTTAACAGATTTCGTGGATGAAACCGCAGACGTCTATGATACTTATTTGTCTTTTGCCGCCAGGCCCTGCGGATTACTGGCCATCACCGATAGAGGCAGAAGCTTAAACCCTCGGTGATATGCCGCCTGCCTAAACATTGCCGCTTCATCAGAACGAAATTTCCGCAAATGTCCTTCCTGTAAACAACGCCACTACTTAGCTCAGTGCGATGATTTCCGAAATCTTAGCCTCAACAAACGCATTGAATTCTGTCACGCTCGTAGACTGTGTCAGCTCTGTCTCAAACCGAATCATGACCTAGTAAATTGTCGATCACGAAAGTGTTGTGGGTCGAACAATTGTAAGCCGCTGCACATCCCGCTACTCCACGTAGATCGAAGCAACTTCGGAACATCAACCACTAAAGAATCCAGTTTTGCTCTCAGTCGCACCGAACACTCTTTTGTGTCGCTTGGCTGGTTACCTGTGCTTGTTTCTGGACCTGCTTGCACCACTCGAACATTAGCCTTAATAGATAATAGATCAGATACTTCACTGATTGATTCCACATTACTTCAAGTTATCTGGGTTTGAGGGTCCGTGACTGCACTTAACGTTAGCACCGTTGCTGGTCAATGCCAAGTGGAGTCCCAGTTAGCTAGTGTAACTGTTCAATCTATAGATGGGGATGAGGCGGTCCAATTAAATTCTATTAGGTCAGTCAGTCATCTCCCTGAAAAACTTGGAACGAGAAACAGGAACAACGATTTTGACAGATGGTCCTACCTCTCCGATCAACGGTTACCGGAGCTAGAAGGAAGGATTGGACATTTGATATGTTGCGAAAACCCATACCTACACTGGACATTAGATCAGAGACGCGGGGATCCTGATGATGCGTATGCTGTTAAAACTTCATTGGGCTGGATCGTATTGAGGCCGAACAAACAGCACGAGCTCATGAGGGATCAATCCACCTCACTGATAGTTGATCGAACAAGGAGGATAAACTCACTTCGCTGCGATACCACTGACCTTCAGCAACCAGTAGAGCAAATGTATGAAAGGGAGTTTGAGGGACTAGATACTCCACGACTAGCCATGTCTCTGAACTACAAACGCGCGTTAAAACCAATGGAAGCTTCTAAAAGAAAAGTTGGTACCTACTACGAGATTGCCCTACCGTGGCAAGCCGGGAGACCTCGGTTACCAGATAACCGACGATTCGCACTGATAAGGCTTGCCATGTTGAGGAAACGTTTTTTGAATATTGCCGCACTGCGCCAAATACACACCAAGGTAGTGAAAGGAAATATATTTAGAGGATATGCTGAACTCGCTCCATTACAGGAACAGTAGATAAAAGGGGAAACCTGGTACATACCCCACCACTCAGTATCGCATCCCCGTAAGCCCGGTAAATTACGAGGGGTCTTAGATTGTCAAGCTTTATACCGTGGAACTTCTCTCAAGCAGCAACTTCTACTTGGCCCCGATATATCAAACAGTCTAGTGGGGATGCCTTAACGGTTCAGGTTTCACCCGATCGCCGTCGCGTCCGACATTGAAGCAATGTTTCACCAGGTTAAGGTTTGTATTAAGGATCGGAATTGTTTGAGGTTCCTGTGGTGGAAGAATGGAAATCTTTGTTCCCCCCTATTGAATACCACATGACTGTACATGCCTTTAGCGCTACTTCGACACCAAGCTATACTAACTTTACATTGTGACAAGCTATCGTTGACAGTCATTGTTAATCGCAAACAAAGGCTAAACAAGTAGCAGAGAACTGTCGCTATGTCGACGACTGTTCATTTAGTGTTGATTCTGTTCCCGAAGCAACTGAACCCGTTATACATCTTACTCGTATTCTGTCCGACGGAGGACTTCCTTTGACGAAATGGGTCAGCAATCGAAAGGAGGTTATCGCGCTTCTACTGGACAACGAACTGAAGGTTCCCGGAATAAGCAATTCGACTGGAGACGATTGTGTTACAACTGCGCCTGTTTTAAACTGTAACGTCACCCAGCACATAACTTTATGCTGGAAGGTTTTAAAAATCTTTGACGCGAAGAGCCATCCTCTCGCCTGCAGCCTCCGTTTATCATCTTCTCTGCTTCACTGCTCCCGTGCTACTTCCGGCAACGGTACTGTTACAGTTTTTCGTAAAATGGAAGCTGGATTGGGATGAGCGTTTTCCCGCAGAGGATCAGCAAGTTTGAAGCAGAGGGTGGAGACAGGTAAGACATGCGTGTGATATGTTTTGGCGTAGGTGGATTAGAGTATATCTACCGACACTGTAGAATAGACAGAAGTGGTTAACTGAAATCCAAGTTATTAGGCAGGGCTAGTTAGTTTTAGTTTGTGGTATACGCACATCTATAGGTCGGTGGCCTAAAGGTGTTGTGAAGAAAGTTATCAAGAGCAAGGACCAACTGGTTCGACTAGCACTGGTGAGGACTAACAAAGGCATAATGCGAAGAGACGTCAGACAGCTGCGCCTACCAGATGCTCGTCAGGAAGACGAGAATGATGCCATGGAAGCCATCGTCCGGGATAGGAAACCGCCGGGTGAGTGTAAATTCTAAACGGAATTTTGCTGTATCCCCAAACTGGATTGCTTACATGAGGACACGGTATCTCTTTTCCCTGATTAGCTTGCACAGTTGCACCGCTTTACTGTGTTTTACAAGCGGTTAACATATCGTATATTTATTTCTTACACTCGGTCACTGACACATCCTTGAGGTTTCAAGGTCATTCTTATTATTATGCTACTCTGACACAGCCCAAATAGTCGATCCGCCCCACGCTGTACAGTTTGTGCCCACTTGCATTACCATCGGCAAACCTGTTCCTAAGTCATGTACTATATTTATTATGCATTGTAGAACCACGGTTACGATATACTTCGTTTTATTCTTCTGCCCAGGCCGTGCGTTAAGTCTAGGTTTATCTGTTCGTAGTTTCTAGGTTAGTTTTCGTACGACATAGTTTAGGCTTAGTAGCGTTGGTACATAAGTTGAATAGGGCAAGCATGTCCGTTTCTGGTGATACTTTTGATGAGGTTAACGTTACTGACGCTGAGAAACTTCGAAAAGCTAAATCCCGTATTCGCCTGTTGGTGTCGGCTTTAACGTGCATGCGCTTGTTGCAGGCGAATACCGTTGATGCTAAGAACTACTGCAAACCTGGATTTGAGTCGGATGCTCTTATTAATGAGCGTTCGCGGTTTATTCCGGCCGACGATTGTGTGCTTACACCCGAAGTTGGCACTTGCTCGTCGTTTGTGGAACCTGTTAATAGGGTCCGCACGTTGGATCCGTAGCTCAGTTGGTTGGTCTGTTTGCATCCAACGGTACCGGCGTTTGTTCCCAGTCGGGGCGCTCTGCTCCGGCTTTAAAGCTGACGGTACCCATTGTCCGGAACGCAAATCCAGCGATTTTGGACCCGGCATGTCATCCTTTCTTCCAAAACGTAAACTGATAACATTCGATGGAGATCCTGTACGCTATTGGATATTTATGCGACTCTTCGAAGCCAATGTTTCCAGAACTACTTCCGATGCAACTATCAGGCTCTCATATCTGATACAATACTGTTGTGGTGAAGCCAAAGAAGCTACCGAAAGTTGCTTAATACTCGACCCTAGTGGAGGTTTTGTAGAAGCAATGAACACTTTGCGCGGACGCATCGGACGGCCTCACATGATTGCTAGGACTCACATTAATGCTCTAACTGATGGCCCTAACATCTGGCCCAAGGATTTTGCGGCTCTGTCTCGTTTAGCTTAATATCTGCGTTCATGCTACTTGCCGTTGAAACAATTGAGGTATAAATCTGAGTTAAACGCGTCCAGAACAATCAGCTCTATCGTCAGAAGGCTGCCTAACCATCTGCAATTCAAGTGGGCCGAGCACGCCACCAGAGTTACCCGTACTAAAAGAGAACCGAATTTCATTGATTTAACAGATTTCGTGGATGAAACCGCAGACGTCTATGATACTTATTTGTCTTTTGCCGCAAGGCCCTGCGGATTACTGGCCATCACCGATAGAGGCAGAAGCTTAAACCCTCGGTGATATGCCGCCTGCCTAAACATTGCCGCTTCATCAGAACGAAATTTCCGCAAATGTCCTTCCTGTAAACAACGCCACTACTTAGCTCAGTGCGATGATTTCCGAAATCTTAGCCTCAACAAACGCATTGAATTCTGTCACGCTCGTAGACTGTGTCAGCTCTGTCTCAAACCGAATCATGACCTAGTAAATTGTCGATCACGAAAGTGTTGTGGGTCGAACAATTGTAAGCCGCTGCACATCCCGCTACTCCACGTAGATCGAAGCAACTTCGGAACATCAACCACTAAAGAATCCAGTTTTGCTCTCAGTCGCACCGAACACTCTTTTGTGTCGCTTGGCTGGTTACCTGTGCTTGTTTCTGGACCTGCTTGCACCACTCGAACATTAGCCTTAATAGATAATAGATCAGATACTTCACTGATTGATTCCACATTACTTCAAGTTATCTGGGTTTGAGGGTCCGTGACTACACTTAACATTAGCACCGTTGCTGGTCAATGCCAAGTGGAGTCCCAGTTAGCTAGTGTAACTGTTCAATCTATAGATGGGGATGAGGCGGTCCAATTAAATTCTATTAGGTCAGTCAGTCATCACCCTGAAAAACTTGGAACGAGAAACAGGAACAACGATTTTGACAGATGGTCCTACCTCTCCGATCAACGGTTACCGGAGCTAGAAGGAAGGATTGGACATTTGATATGTTGCGAAAACCCATACCTACACTGGACATTAGATCAGAGACGCGGGGATCCTGATGATGCGTATGCTGTTAAAACCTCATTGGGCTGGATCGTATTGAGGCCGAACAAACAGCACGAGCTCATGAGGGATCAATCCACCTCACTGATAGTTGATCGAACAAGGAGGATAAACTCACTTCGCTGCGATACCACTGACCTTCAGCAACCATTAGAGCAAATGTATGAAAGGGAGTTTGAGGGACTAGATAGTCCACGACTTGCCATGTCTCTGAACTACAAACGCGCGTTAAAACCAATGGAAGCTTCTAAAAGAAAAGTTGGTACCTACTACGAGATTGCCCTACCGTGGCAAGCCGGGAGACCTCGGTTACCAGATAACCGACGATTCGCACTGATAAGGCTTGCCATGTTGAGGAAACGTTTTTTGAATATTGCCGCACTGCGCCAAATACACACCAAGGTAGTGAAAGGAAATATATTTAGAGGATATGCTGAACTCGCTCCATTACAGGAACAGTAGATAAAAGGGGAAACCTGGTACATACCCCACCACTCAGTATCGCATCCCCGTAAGCCCGGTAAATTACGAGGGGTCTTAGATTGTCAAGCTTTATACCGTGGAACTTCTCTCAATCAGCAACTTCTACTTGGCCCCGATATATCAAACAGTCTAGTGGGGATGCCTTAACGGTTCAGGTTTCACCCGATCGCCGTCGCGTCCGACATTGAAGCAATGTTTCACCAGGTTAAGGTTTGTATTAAGGATCGGAATTGTTTGAGGTTCCTGTGGTGGAAGAATGGAAATCTTTGTTCCCCCCTATTGAATACCACATGACTGTACATGCCTTTAGCGCTACTTCGACACCAAGCTATACTAACTTTACATTGTGACAAGCTATCGTTGACAGTCATTGTTAATCGCAAACAAAGGCTAAACAAGTAGCAGAGAACTGTCGCTATGTCGACGACTGTTTATTTAGTGTTGATTCTGTTCCCGAAGCAACTGAACCCGTTATACATCTTACTCGTATTCTGTCCGATGGAGGACTTCCTTTGACGAAATGGGTCAGCAATCGAAAGGAGGTTATCGCGCTTCTACTGGACAACGAACTGAAGGTTCCCGGAATAAGCAATTCGACTGGAGACGATTGTGTTACAACTGCGCCTGTTTTAAACTGTAACGTCACTCAGCACATAACTTTATGCTGGAAGGTTTTAAAAATCTTTGACGCGAAGAGCCATCCTCTCGCCTGCAGCCTCCGTTTATCATCTTCTCTGCTTCACTGCTCCCGTGCTACTTCCGGCAACGGTACTGTTACAGTTTTTCGTAAAATGGAAGCTGGATTGGGATGAGCGTTTTCCCGCAGAGGATCAGCAAGTTTGAAGCAGAGGGTGGAGACAGGTAAGACATGCGTGTGATATGTTTTGGCGTAGGTGGATTAGAGTATATCTACCGACACTGTAGAATAGACAGAAGTGGTTAACTGAAATCCACGTTATTAGGCAGGGCTAGTTAGTTTTAGTTTGTGGTATACGCACATCTATAGGTCGGTGGCCTAAAGGTGTTGTGAAGAAAGTTATCAAGAGCAAGGACCAACTGGTTCGACTAGCACTGGTGAGGACTAACAAAGGCATAATGCGAAGAGACGTCAGACAGCTGCGCCTACCAGATGCTCGTCAGGAAGACGAGAATGATGCCATGGAAGCCATCGTCCGGGATAGGAAACCGCCGGGTGAGTGTAAATTCTAAACGGAATTTTGCTGTATCCCCAAACTGGATTGCTTACATGAGGACACGGTATCTCTTTTCCCTGATTAGCTTGCACATTTGCACCGCTTTACTGTGTTTTACAAGCGGTTAACATATCGTATATTTATTTCTTACACTCGGTCACTGACACATCCTTGAGGTTTCAAGGTCATTCTTATTATTATGCTACTCTGACACAGCCCAAATAGTCGATCCGCCCCACGCTGTACAGTTTGTGCCCACTTGCATTACCATCGGCAAACCTGTTCCTAAGTCATGTACTATATTTATTATGCATTGTAGAACCACGGTTACGATATACTTCGTTTTATTCTTCTGCCCAGGCCGTGCGTTAAGTCTAGGTTTATCTGTTCGTAGTTTCTAGGTTAGTTTTCGTACGACATAGTTTAGGCTTAGTAGCGTTGGTACAGGGTGAATCAAGCAACTTTGAAGGAATCTTCGAGTAACACGTTTCCATCAGGAGCAAATAAACATCAAAGCCTTAACTGGATAACCGTACTATCCATAAAGTAATTAATAAGCATATTCAATAAATACCTTAGAGATTACGCTTCCAGAGTTCGGGCAATAACAATGACAATCAGTTGATCCGAGTCGACAAGTCCAGCTTCAGTGTGCGCAATACGAGATCAGACTACTTAGGTAATCGACGTGTTTATAAGACGCGTAGAGCGGTGCAATTGGGTGATCACCAATCCAAAAGGAGATGCGGATTGGGTAAGCCTCAACCAAGTGGGAATTTGACCAGTGAAGCGCGTTCGTCAACTGAGTCAATGCTGCACATAGACTTCGTGGTACATGGTCAGACAGTCTTGTCCAGTGTGGACAAATGTTCAGCGGACAGGTGTAATAGGTGAAGGGCGAAGATCACCAAACGACCGTAATCGGTACAGTGCAAAGTTTTGCCGATCCTAAACAAGTTAAACAAATGTGTATATGCAATTTAAGATTATGCGACTTCGCAGTGATAACCTTTTTAGGAAACGTAGGGCGGGACTTGGCGGAGGTAGGATTTCACGACGAACTGAGAACGTTTGGTCATAATGTCTGATGGGGAACGGAAGATGGATGGGAATTGGGATGGTGACGTTCGGGTGTTCTCTATACTGCCCATCAAATACTATCTGAAATTTTCATTGCTGGACGGTAGTGCGGTACATCACTGACCCACCCTCACTTACCCCATCCCAGATGGGCGGATACAGGACTTCTAATCTTACGCCTGCACCTACCATTTTAGACCATGGGTTTCACCGTGGTCCTTCCCAGAGCAACAGGTCCAAATCCTCACCTCCCACCTATGGAGAGACAACGGCCGGAAGCATTTTCTAAGCTATGCCAATTACTTCCATTAAACAACTTTTCCGTGAGTTTCTTTTGTATAAGCTGTTAAATTTTCTTGCTTCTACCGTTCTTATGAAACTATGCTGTTAACCTAAACATCTGTCAGTTACTCCTAACGGACGTCTATTCCTCGAAAATGTGCCTGAAACCACTAAGACCAAGTCCCCATGCACAAACGTCTTGCTACTGTTTAGGCATTTTGGTCTGCATTGAAGTATTTGTAAGTATTCCCCAATCCACCGTTTCCAAAATCAGATCCGTCAGACAATTCACTTGTCGCCAACAACGGTCGAATCCACCTGTTAACGAGGCTGGTAATAATCCTGCAGTATTGGACCGTAGAATTAGTATATCCTTTTACCTGTGAGCTAGTTAAGCTTTCGAGCCCATGATCAGTGAGACTAACGGTACGTTAATGACAATGCGTTCCGCTTCGACAAATAGGGTACACAGTGCCTTGTTATTTAGGGTCTGTTGCTTGGTGATAAATAACCTAACGCGTACCACCTACCTGACAAGGCGCTCCCGAACTACATCTCGTGAATGGCCAATGTAAGGGTGCAGTTCCACTGTATTCCTAGGCTCAGGGGCTTATCGCGCATCTTTCCCTAGGATCAACCTTTCATATTAGAAAGTAACATAGTTACAGCACCTACAAAACTGCTTCGATTGCCACTGAATGCTTTGGCTGGCTCCCTCTTTGTAATAAAATTGAATTAAAGCCATGACGAAAGCGTCAGTACTAAAGTTATGCGATCGTTCAAGATGTACTCCTCGTATTTGTACGCATGAAAACACATCCATATCTCTTCTCCTCTTTTCTGCCATATTTGACAACGGACGGCTCGGAGTAGTCCACACCGACTAACTGTAAGAAATGACGGACTCGTTTTACTGTGGTCAGCGGCAATGGTGACATCAGCTGTTGACCAAACTTGGCGAGCTCTCTTGCAGGTCCAACTGTTTTCCTTTCCTCTCCTCACAGCTGAAAGCCGGTGAATGCCATAGTACTTCAGATGCATGCTAGACAGTACATGAGAAGAGGCCATCTCGTAGATGTTAAAACCTAATCAACAACTCGGTTATCGCATGCTTAGGGGTTAATATTAATGCGAATTTAAATAATGCCTTGTTTGTGTAAGCCATTAGACCCCCAAGGCAAATAAAGTCAACGAGCACTATTGGGCATAACCTTACAAAAGGTCCTCCACACTCCGAAGACCTCAACCATATTTTTTGAACCCAGCAGCATTCCCACTGCCTTCATTGCATCCCAAGTTCCACAGCTACTTCAACACGGTTAGGTCTTACATTTGCACGCTCTTATAAAAAAGCAACTACGACCCAGCTTACCCACCCACTCACCTCCAGGTACCCCTTTACTTCACCATCCAGCTTCAAACGTATAACAAATGCTCAAATGACCCTAAAAGTACATTTTTACTTCTTAAACGCTCGGTCTAATACTAATAAGCTGCATTTTCTCCCCCAGTTTGCATATTCCATTAACTTTCAGAGTATCCTTGTTACTGAAACTTGGCCCAGTGCCTCAGCCCACGACATGCATTGTCACATCTCATGTTATGACAACCACGCGGATGGCTGCCAGAACACCAGAGGTGGCGGCTACATTATCGTCACTGAGGCTACAATCTACACAAAGGTTGTTACTTGGTCCATCCTTGGCAATCTCACAGACCCGCCCTCGATTACCGCTGAACTTAATAATCAAAGCCTCCTTATTGGAAGCATATACCTACCTCCGTACTACAAAAGCTCTGATGTCAACCGACTTACAGGCGTGTATCACTGTATTGCCACATTCAGCCTAATACGAGGTAGTTGGGGGCGACTTTAAAATGGCCGATATCGATTGGCACCACCAAACCACCCCACCAAGACTTCTTCAGTTTTTCTCTACCAACATCACACTCGGGTGGTGATAGCATGTTTAAACGCTTACAAGGAAGTTCAGCATACTCGACCTTATCTTTACTCTCTGGAAGTCGGTGGGTTCCACTAAAGCAATAAACAGTTTGCCTGGAAGTGACCATAAGATGGAGACGCTTGCTCACTTACTGCCCTCAAATGATTCCTTGCCCCACAGAATGAAAACTATTTCCAGCCTTTACGTGACATGGCTCAGGCGAAAGCTGAAGTCCTACTACAATCCGACCAAGGGGACCGCTTCCTACTGAAACTATACCCCGAAGAGGCATCAGAACAGGTTTATGTATATTATAGAGACGGTCTAAAGAAACTGATTCCAGTAATGCAGCATACACGCTTTAAGCTAACAAAAAGCGACATCGCGTCTACAGCTATGCGTCTGAAGTTGAGTAATCTAGCAAGAGCATATAGAAGAACGCACGACCACACAATCCTCTTACAAGACACTCACTTTCTATCAAACCAGAACTACACTATCCCGGTCTACGCCAGGCCGAGGACCGGCACTCGCTTTCTAGTGCAAGCAAAATCAACAATCCAGTCCACTGCTTAACCGCAGATAGGGTAGTGGAACCTTCGCCACGTGAAACTCCCTATCTTCCTCGTCCTCAACCAAATACCCTTCAGTAGGCTGCAACATATTTTAAGGTTGATTTCTGCTCTGCCTTCAAAGCCAGTACTAGCGTGACATCACCAACCCATATTACAAAACGCATCAGCGACCCTTTGGAGACTATTACTTTCAGCATAACTGGTAGCAAGAAATCAAGTAGCTTAGTGATACCATCTTATTGGGAATCCTTCAATGGTATCCCTACAGTGTTTCTAAAACAAGGAGGCCGAAACAACCGTTTTCTCCTTCAAAACATCTTTAATCTATACTTACAGTCTGTATGAGTTCCCACTCACCGGTAGTATGCCATAGTTACCCACGCCATTAAAGGGCCCCAGTGCTAGTGGCTAACTATCACCCGCTTAATCACACATCAATTCTTTTACAAATCCAGGAGAATTTGGCGAACATTTGAGACCTCGAACTTCCTTCTGGCACGAAATTTGATAAGCATAGCTTTAGCAAACATCGCTCGTTTCCATCCTGTTTGCTTGCGCTCTTGAACCATACCACCGACACGGTCGAGCAAGGTAAGACCTACATAATTATTTCTTGGACATACGGAGGGGCTCTGACTCAGTTCCTTACGACCTGTAACTTGTCCCATTGTCCGCCGCTCTCTTTGTTCAAGTCACACCATGCCAACAGGAGTCAGGTTGAGTATATTGGCACCAGTATATCAAGCCGTAGACCCGTGACCAGCGGCGTCATCCAGGGCAGAGTACCAGGCCCATTGCTAATCCTTATCTATATACCGACTTTCTTGTGCTTTTTGAACACTGCACGACTTATCTGTTTGCCTATACTTTTGACTTCGCAAATCAGGATACTATGCTCCGCAACATACAAACAGACGTTGATACCCTTGAAAATGGTGCACTAAATCTAAAATGAGCTTCCCCCTTGACAAAAGCTTCATAACCGCATACAACCTTAACACAGTCTAACCCTTTGACAATTCACAGGTCATTTTTTGTTCATCACAACAAAGTCCGAAACATAAAACTGCCTTGTTACAATACCCCAAGCTTTTCAGAACATGTACTTTTTCCAAGGTTAAAGCCGAAATATTCAATGCTATGCTAGTTAAGTTCAATTCGCCCGGAGCCAAAGTCTTTTTCACAAGTCAGGTACACTTCCAGTACTAGATTACTGCTCCATGGTCTACTGCAACACCAGGGATGCTGAAACGCAGGCCTTTGAACGTGTTCAGCGCTCCTTCACTCGACAACTCCTGGGTATTACACAAACTTATCTACGCACCTTGTTGCAAGCTAATGCACCAAGATCCCGTGCAGCTTCGAAGGCTAAAATCAAATTGTCGCTCCTGTTTGATGTAATCAACGCGCGTGTCCACTCTCCTGGCTGCAACCACTATTTTCAAGCTGAGCCGCACCATAACATCCGCAAAGCAGTTAACGCTCTAAAAGTATCAAAGTCGCGCACAAACCTGGGTACGAACTTCTTTTGAACTGAAGCGCAGTCATCTGGAACAAGTTGCTTTTAGCTGGCGCTTCGTCATATGTATTCCGACGTTATGTCAACTAACTCACATTTTTACAGTCAACGGAACTATTATCCCACGACCCGTCAGAAACCGAAGCCAACCAAAAGGGCGCAGCGGGCGTCTAACCCAAGGAACTGTTAAACTCCCACCTATACGTCTTACTGAATAACTGCTATTACGAGCAAACTGCGCTCCAAAATTGTATTTGATCTTACCCACTATTTATTAGTCCATTTGCATATCCAAGTTTGAAACTGTAACTCCACACATTTGTGTGAAAAACCTTAATCCTGCCCACAAGCTAACATCAAAAACAATATCAATCGTCCCTCTATTTATCCTAACCGCATTTTCAAATTTACTTTGCTTCGACTCCCTCTCCTGGTCCTAATCCTTCTGGCATCAGTTAGCTTTGTCTTTTTTATTACGCACCATGTAACTCTGCTGCTTCACAGCCTTACCGTCTTCACTTATCTCTTTTGCGCTAGCCATCATTACCTATTACGCACTACCAACCTCCGGTGGTCCACCGACATATATTTGGCACGCGTAGCACGATAAGTTTGAGCGTACGAAACAATTACTTGGGTAAGATTGTCGCCTATATACCTACTCCTAAGCTGAGTTAGCTTAAATATCTCGGAATATGCTTGGAACCGACTGGGATTTCATGATTTCAGAAGGTTTGAATACAACTCGGCTCTGCTAGGGTTTTATTGTGGCAACGTTTCGCACTTGACACAAGAGCTTCTTCAGGCCAGGTGAATTGTTACGAAATTGGCTTGGCTTTTTATAAATAAATAAATAAATGGTATATTCTCTGTAAAACGAGACACCTCTAAAGGCATGATCAAATATGCATAAAAGCATAGCTTCTTTAGAATATTAAAATCTTTCGTTTCAATGAAATTAATAAACGAAAAGATGTAGTCCATATGAGCGAGCATATTGTCAGGTAATAGTCAGATCAAGGACCATGATGGCGCTGTGGCGCGCAAAAACTGTTGCGTCAAGATACAAGTTGGGGTAAATTTGCCATGTAGTGATCCATGAGCACAGGAGCCCAAACAAGGTTTAGTGCAATCAATGACCATTACGAAGCCGGGATGATCTGTACTGCACTAAAGCATTCTTCATAGTAAAATTAGTTGCACAGGTTGGATGTAGGAGGCTGAGGACTGCGTCAGTGTGAAATGTATAGCTGTGACTTTATTTTGTAGCGAGTCACATCCGCCACGTTGCAGTGTTGTTAAGCAGACATTTGTGGCTTTATATAGGGAGAACGCTTGCCAGGCGAAAACCCACCACTTCCTAGGACACTGTCGTATTTTCCGTTGAACTGTAGTGCTAGTCGGCTATGCATCGCATAGACCGATTTTGCACCCTATTATTCGCAGTCAGTTGAAAGCCAAACTTCTTCCTTCGTTGGCCCAATGGCTTAGTACTGATAGAACAGTTGTCGTGGAAGCCGGTCAATAATGCAAAAGAGTCGCAGAGTCGAATGATATTGATGCAGGTGAGTAAACATATTGTTAATAGAGGCCGGCTTATTATATTGTCCGGCTGGCAACGAGTGTCCAGCTATCCATACTGGACTTGTCATAGGGAAGGTTAGTGCAGTTGTTTCTTGTGTCTGAATATGTCCAAAACAGGTAAAAATGCTATTCTCCGCAAAGTGGACTATTAATTCCTTCAAATGTAAGAAAGAAAGAAATCTTATATTCTCAACAAGGTGAGGCACGCCTTTACAGGCATGATCATTTTGACATAAAGATGCATGATCAGGAATGTGCAAAAATCCGATATGTTTGACATAGCGGTTTGTGTTTCTGTAGGGTGTATATATGCATGTCATTTTGGGTGTATGTGTATGTAGCTGTGTAGTTTGTGTTTGTAGTTGTGCTGCTACAATCTTCAGTGTTTGATATCGTCACCAATATGCGAGTAGGAGATGGGGGTCCGTGGGTTGGATAGAATTATCCGGATATCCACGAGGCAGTGACTTTATTTTGTGGCGAGTCACGACCGCCACGTCACAGTGTTGTTAAGCAGACATTTGTGGCATTTTATACGGAGAACGCTTGCCTGGCGCAACCCACCACGTCCTGGAACACTGCCGCCGAACTATTTGCTGGAACGGTTTAAACCCGAACCACCCAGCTGACACCACAAGGAGGTTGTTCGGCTAGCCAGCCAAGTGTTAGTGTCTCCATGGCTAAGTGGGAACTCCATGAAAGTTCCTCGGAAAGCCGCTTATACGAGCGCAATGCTGCCCGTGAAGTGACATCAGAAAAGCTCCAAGTGACTGGAGAATCGGAATGTTTGAGGCAGTGAAGGTAATCACGCCAGAATTGTCTGTCTTCGGTTGTGGAACAGTGGACCCATGTAAATACATTATTCCAGGTAAGTAAATTGTTCTACTGTAAGTACAAGGCGAGCTAAACCCATTTGTTTACACCCCGTGGTGATAGCTTCTCCGGAATGGCGGAAAGAACTCCATTTGGAACGATGTGTGGGTTCTTCATCTCCCGGAGAATAATCTAGCATGTAAACCAGCTGGCTGTTGAGGCTGGGTCGACCAGTCCCAGTGGATAAACCTTCTTCTTTTGGTGGATGTATCTGTGGAAATCTCGGGAGAAAACGGGCAACGGACAGGAGGCAGCCAAACAGAAATACAGCAATGAAGCAAGAAGCATAAACACAGACTGGTGGCGCGCAGCGGTGTCTATGATACATTAAAATTTATGTAAGTTTGTTTAGTATGCATGATTTGCAAGCGCGTTCTTTACATCACGTCGCTGGTGTGGCTCAGACTACAACTACTAGGTAGAAAGAAAGATCTGCACGCGCAGGGTCAAGCGACGGGTATAACAAAGCGTGTTGACAATGTTAATCAGTTAACATGATTGCTGGAGAGTAACAGGTAAACCGATGATGATGACAGCAGTCCGAATGCGAGCGGCATCTTAGGTGAAACTAAGGACAATTAGGTTGAGACCCAGTGCGGGAGCAACATAGGTAGAGCAACGTTCCAAGAAGAAAAGGATATTTAAAGAATCAGCTATGAGCGGATGAACGCGGAACGGCAGCGCGAAGAGTAACTCGTGAGAGCAATTAGGAGACGATAGTCAAGATGAAAAAGGTTTACTACTAACGTGTGGTGAAACCAAGGAGCTCTCGTGCGAAGTATGAATCGACCAGTTCTGAATAATCACCGGTAATATCCCGGTAGTCTGAGAGAACTCTGAGAGCCGGAGACCGAACGGACGAGACTTGAATAGCCGACACATCCTTAGGCTTTGTAGTAGTCCCAGAGCATTTCACTGATCAGATGATGACCAAGAAGGGCATGGCACTAAGCGTCGGTCGCCCGATTGAAGGATAGAGAGTACAGGTTACTGATGGAAGTGCCTATATTAATAAAGGGTAAACAAGTCTACCCGGCTGTCAATGTAAGCAAGACATAGTTTTGAGTCTGCATAGATTAGATCGGTATACCTTGCTGGTCTGGAATAGGTCAAAGGAGCATAGCGGTCAGATGAGACTACATTATTACACGGCACTGAGAGTTAGCAGTCCGATTAGAGAAGAAATGATGGTAGAGAGCGCCATAAGGAGGGGAGACGGTCCAGATAGAGAGAGGTTTACTTATAAGGTGTGGAAAAGTCCATGGGGCTCGAGGGGTAATGGGGGCAGAGCATTCGGACTTCTCATAAAATGCCGGTAACGTCACAGCAGTCTGAATGAATTCGGAGAGCAGGGGACCGATCAGACGAGACTGGATTAGTCGGCACATTGAGAGCAAGTCGAACAGTTAAGGTGGGAAGATAAATAAAGAGTCAGCGGAGACGGATAGGTTTGAGAAGCAAGGGGCTACATGAATATAAGGTACGCAAGTCGGGCAGGCTCGCATTGTGAGAGGTTGTGTGCTGTTGATACAGAGCCTAAAACTACATTGCGCTAGTTAGGAAGCAGTCGAAGAGGATAATAGGGCAGGGCTCTGAGAGCTCGCTATGCCGATGAAGAAAAGATAAAGACAGGCCGCGATAAGGAGAGGACAGAGTCGAGAATTTACGTTTACGGATAAGAAATGCGATAATTAAGGTGGATTTCGAGGTAATGGTGACCGAGCATTCCTTCATCCGAGTATGGCAGGCAGCGTCGCAGAAGTAGGAGAGAAGAAGACCGATCTGCCGAGATTGGATTTAGTCGGCGCATTGTGTTTGAGTCCTGTGGTTCATTTGGGAAGGTAAGTGGAGTCAGTAGGATTGGACTGGTCAGAGATAGAAGTGGTTATATTAACACAGGGCGAACAAGTTCGGCAGGAAACCAAGGTGAGGGAGGAAGTGCTTATGGGAACGAAAGTTAAAGGTTGCAAGACATAACATGAACCATTGGATAATAATGTTACAGGTCAATAGGTCAAGCGGCCGCGCTAGTGAAACAACAAACATCGAGCGTTTCTCATCGATCCACGTCACCGGTCGTTCACATGTGGCATTCCTTTTCTTGCAGCTGCTGGTTCACGCTCCAATCTGAGTTCCTCGGCCGACACCTATTCTGACTGACCGGGTTAACACAGTCCGCCAAGCGTCCGATAACTCCACCCCGTCTGTTCACACAGGTATTAGTCCTAGTAATCTCGACCGCGTCATCAATTAACCTTGGCCTGTTGCTGGTACTCCCCTCCTAAGTATCTCGACATTGTCCCAATCAATCGCGTGTCCTGCCTCTAGCGCAAGTACGGCCACCGCTGAATCTTTTAGTAAGGCCCTGTATACAGGCTCATTTCTCTGTGGACGCGAAACGTACCTATTGTGTTCTGCTATCCTCGTGCGTAACTCTCGCGCTGTTTGACCTATGTATACGTGTTTACAGTCTTTGCAATTGATTTTATAAACACCGTTTGTCGTCCTGTCTCTTGGAAGTTGATCCTTCATGCGCACAAGTGCTGAATAGAGCGTCTGACCCTTTCGAAAAACCACTTATTTTCTCCTTGTTTAGTACTCCTCTGCTTGCTTCCGAGGTTCTCTTTTTATAGGGGATTCCCACTGTCCCAATCCATTCGGTTGTGCGTCGCGGAGGTGGATTTAGAGCTCTCTGCATTTGGCGTTTCACTAACCGCCTCGGATATCCACTGTCTACTAATTTGCTCACCGTCTCCATACAAGCGGCCCTCCTGTCCTCATCCTCTTTACACAGAGTCTGGGCTCTGTGAAACAGGGAGGATGCGATAGCGGCGTAGACTTGTTTTGAATAACCCGAACTGTAATGAAGCACTCCGTCCGTATCTGTCGGCTTGCGATATATCGTCGCCTTTAGCCGTCCACCGATCCTGTGAACTAGGCAATCGAGGGATGGCAGTGTCACTGCAAGATTCTTGTTCCATAGTAAAGTTTATATTTCCATTAATGGAGTTCAGATGATATAGAAACGTCTCCTTCAAATCTCGCTTTATAAACACAAACGTATTATCCACGTAGCGCCACCAAATCTTTAACGAACTACTGGAGTTTGCCAGTGCCCTTCCCTCAAAGTCTTCCATGTACAGATTTGCCATTACGGGGGATATTGGTGACCCCATGGCAAGTCCCTGTTCCTGAGAGTACAGTCTCGAGGTGAAAGTGAAATACGACATATTAAGGCATACTTTAATTCCATCGATTATCTGATCTACCATGAGTTTCGTTCGCTTCTCTAGGCTATTGTCTTCAGTAAGACAACGCTGTGCATTACCCAATGCGGCATCATTGGGCACGTTAGTGAATAGGGAACTAACGTTGAAACTAACCATTATTGTGTCTGGCGCGATGTCCAGACCTGCAACCTTTCGCGCGAACTCATAAGAGTTCTGTACCAAGCTATTTGTTCTCCCTGTTAGAGGTTGCAACAAACCTGCCAAATATCGGGCTAGTTCGTGCGTTGGAGAACCGATACCATCTAAAATGGGCCGAAAGGGAACTTCCGGATTATGTATTTTTGGTAGCCCATAGATCCTAGGTGGAATCGTTGATTTCCGATATACGCTGTATCATTTACCCGGCCCTAGGTTGTCCATCAGATTTCTCAGGTACTTTACTACATCACTTTTGCACTTATTCATTATGGAAGATACGCATTTTTCTCAATTGCTTCGTAGGGCCAGGCTGCTAACCGCTGTACTATTTTGTCCACACAATTTGATTTGTTTATTATCACTACGGCCTTGCCTTTATCGGCTTTTTTGATAATGATGGTGGGGTCTTCTCTTAAGGCCTTTAATGCGGTACGCTCCGCTGGTGTAAGATTTGGCTCCTCAGGCTTTTGAAATCTGATGATGTTTACCATCTGTGCACGAATATTCTCAGCTGTTGACACTGGTAGTTTCGTCATCGCGGACTCAAAGCTGGTAATAATTTCCTCTGCAGTTAGTTTAGACTTATTTAAAGAAAAGTTCAAACCCACTTTTAGTAATATACGTTCCGTCTCACTCAACAAACTAACTGACATTTTAACTACATGGTAATAGTTACTGCTAGATTCAGACCTATCTACGAGACCAGTAGTCCTGCTATGCATAGACATCAATTGATTGAACTTACGAACTAGTCTTTCTTTCGCAGCTAGCCCTTGCGTTGATTTCACTTCCGAGGCCTTGTTGTAAAGTCTATCATAGTCCGCCTGCGTTATAGCAGTCTGCAGCTCCCGGCTCAGCCGATTAGCATGTAGGCGGATTTCGTTCAGGCGGCGAGTTGTCATATAGATACTTTGTCTTAGAAATGTTTTGCTTGCGTTGTAGGCTGCTTTGGTAGATGTATGAGAACTGTCCAGTGGTCTGACAACAAGGCTTTTAGGAATAACCCTACACTTGAGACATCTCAGGTTGAAGATACGAGGATTTTCCCAATTCGCTTCAACACCAGCCAAGCGCACGAATTCACTATCAAGCTTTCGAGCACGTGGTCCGTATATTGATTCAATATCTAGGAATATGCTTGGAACCGACTGGGATTTCATGATTTCAGAATGTTTGAATACAACTCGGTGTTGCTAGGTTTTTATTGTGGCAACGTTTTGCTCTTGATACAAGCGCTTCTTCAGGCCAGGTGAATCGTTGCAAAATTGGCTTAGCTTTTTATGGGAACGTAACTTGAAGGTTGCAAGACGCAACATGAACAATTGGATAATAATGTTACTGTTCAATAAATCTTTCTTTTTTAATTGTTCTTATATATTCCTCATACTACACTTTATAGTCCATCTTTACCTTGCTTCTTATCACTTCTCTCGTCCTACTCCTCCTCTTGGCCCTGGCTATCCGCTCCCATTATTGATCACCTACCTCCGGTGCTCCACCGAATAACCTGCCACACTTTAGATACTCACTTTTGTGTGCGGGACCTCAAGTATATTGCAAGTTCCCCACCGCTATCCCTATCGCCTATATGACATCGTTGGCTCCTATAATTGTTAATCTATAAACCTCAGCTATATTGAATATTCTCAATTCAGCTCGTTTCTACCCATCGTCCATTCCTACGACTTCGCATACCATTTTGGCTCTGGCTTTTCCTTCATATGCTCCACCTACGTGCCACGTTCCAACTATATTCTTTTTACACAGTAGCTTCGCAAGTTTGTGCGTAGATACTCAAGTATCTGGCCATGCTCTCCAGCTTTATCCTTCCACTAATACCATCGTTAACGGTATTACTTCTTTCTCTATTTAACCTTTACAACCGCTTTGTCCCTCCCTACCTCGCGTTGAGTCCCTTGCATAGTCCTACTATTCTCATCGCAATTGCTATGGTGTTCAGTTCCACCTACCGATTACCTACTATGGCGGAACCACCGACTAACCTTTGACACTGTAGCTCCGCACAGTTGTGCGAAAGACATCAATTATTTGGCTATGCCGTCCACATAAACTGTTCCCACAAGCTGGCATCGTTAACAAAAGTAATCATCTTTCTGTTTACCCCACCTTATCAGTAACCCCTCGCTGTTTGCTGACCTAGTTTCCTCTGACCAGTCTCCTACCTTCTGACTGCCTATAGAGTACTGAGCTGAAAGCGGTATAGGTTCGGTACAACCAAAACACTATTTCTCTCAACCCGAGGGCTTATACCTAACTAATTTAAACTCGCCCATCTCTAACAGGTCTATTTCTGCCGACACTCTATTTGTTTTGCCAACTTAACTGTACTAATAAATCTCAATGCGCCGACTAATACAGCCTCGTGTATTTCGGCTCCTGCTTCCTGACCTCTCTGACTACTGTGAAGTTACCGGCCAAGATTAAACAGACCAAATAACCTGTCCAAATTATCTTAGATTATCGTTGGCTTCCCTGCTCCTAATCAGTAAATCTTTATTCACTCTGATCCTGTTCTTTTCTTACTTCGCTATCTTAATTCCTCCTTCCATTGGACCGCTAACTCTCAGTACCCTACCTTGCGCGAGTCTCATCTGACCAGCCTACTTCTCTCTGACTGCCTTCGAAATTACGAAGATACAAGCAGGCTTGGCTCTGTTGATTCAATGATATGTTCCCCTCACCTCAAGCGCCTGCAAGAATTGCTTAACCTTTATTAACTTATTAACACCGTGATCCTCCTAGACTCATTCATCCTGTATTGTTAAAGCTCTCTTCCCATCTTTACCGTAGGTCCTAATCCTAACACGCCGACTAACCCAGTCTTGCCAGCTCGGCCTCGTGTTCTCCAGATTCATTCAGACTTCTGAGACGTTGCATCCCTTGGTTCGGTTGGCCTAATTCAAATTCCTTCGGAAGCCTTGTTAACTTTTACACTCCTTATCAATAAAACTGTTCTCATCCCTACCCTGCCCTATATTTGTCGTCGTGTCTGATTGCATTTCTTTAACTAGACAGTCAACCCTGTACCTGGTTTTAATCTAACCGCATCTGGCCAGTCTCTTGCTTTCTGACTGCATCCATACGACAGAGACCTAAGTGACCTAGGCACTACATGTCCAACGCACCAATTCCCTCACCCCAAGCACTCTGCTGGATTAGCTTACACACTATTAGTATAGCTGCTATTAAACAGTAAAGATCCCGATTCTGCCCTTGTCATTTCCGTACTGCGCTCTCTGTCTTCATTGTACGCCGAATAATCAAGGAACGCCTGAGAGCTCTTGTACCCTCCGAACTCTCTCAGGTCACTGTTACGCTAACGGGCAGTGTTTGCTTGACGGACCGCTATGTGTGCCTCATTCGTTTCTCCACTATTTATCTTGGCCCAGTGCTTTCATTATCGCGCTCGTTTTATTCCTTCCTGCCTCAATCGGAATGCCAACTCTCCGTGCCCTGTCAAGACTCTATTTCATTATCTCTGCTTGCCTCTATGCTACAGCGACCCAAACGGTCTAGGCTCTACGGACTTAACGCTGTTTCACTCCCCACGAGAGCCTGGTAGGCTTTTCACTCTTTCTTGGTATAGCCTATTTACGCACTTTAATAGTACGACCTAATGTGCTTTCTGGTTCCTTTCCTTCCTTTATTGAATAGCCTTCTCGGACTGCCCTGCCGTGATTAAGACCCACTGCTCTGTCTCTTTCTTGCTGTCTCCTCTAGTGCTACTCTGACTTAAGCGGTATGCGCTCCGCAGACTAAACAAGGTGTTTCCCTTGCATCTTGAGCCTGCTAGACTTGCCCATCGTTTATTGTTAGTTTTTCTCTCACTTTTACTATATATCCTAATGCAAACGCACAGACTAAGCAAGTCTTACCTGCTCGGCCTCCTGCTCTCCCGATTCATTCAGACTTCTGAGGCGTCATCTTTCTTAGTTCGGCTGACTCAACTACCCGATTACAGTACCTGGAGAGCCTCGTGGGCTGTTCCCACCTTTATCAAATAAAACTTTCTCATCCTGATCCTAACCTATATTATCGCGATCTAGTTTTGTTTCTTCTTCAACTGGAGTGCTAGATCTCATTGCTCAACAATGATCTATTCCCACTGATCAGTTTCTTTCTCTCTGACTGCTCCTCTCCTACCCAGACTTAAGCGATATACGCTGTGCCGTCCCAACATTCTTGTTCCCCTACCCTATAAGCCTGCTAGACTCGTTCACTCTCTACCGTTGAGGCCTTTTTTCTGCCTTTATTGTACGTGCTATTTCTACGTGCCGACTAATCCAGTCTCGCCAGATCGGCCACTTTTTATCTGATTTCACTCAGCTTTCTTAGAGGCTACAACTCTTTGTTCGGCTGACCTAAAGTTTTGTTTACATCGCCCGGAAAGCCTCGTGGCCTTCTCCACTATTTTTCAATAAACCTTTCTTACCCCGACCCTAAAATTTTCTTACCTTGCTTTCTGTTTTCATTCTTTTTTTAATCGGACGGCCAGCTTTACTGCCCTGCAGTGATCTTATCTCAGCTAACTAGTCTCTTTTTCTCTGACTGCTCCCATGCCACCGAGACCTAAACGGCACATGCTCCGCAGACTTAACTCCGTTACCCCTACTCTTAGAGACTAAAGGACTGGCTCCCTCGTTAGTGTTATAGGCTTTTTCTTTCCTTCATTGTGTTCCCTAGTCCCAAAGCGCCGATTAATTCAGTCCAGCTTAGGCAGCTTCCTAATCGATGGATACATTTGGACTTCTGAGACACAACTACCTCCGTTTCGGATGACCCAACGTTTTGTTTACATCACCTGGAAAGCCTCATGGGCTTTTCCACTTTTTACCAATAAACCCTTCTCATCCAGACCATAACCTATTCTTATATCGCTTTCTGATTCATTCCTATTTTAATCGGACGGCCGGCTTTACCCAGCCAACGCTACCTTTGTAATATCTCATTAGCATTCTTGCATAAGTTGATTATCTGCGCGTCACTGTGTCTTAGCCACACCGCTCTGAACTACCTAACAGGCGTATTGTATACTTGCGCAGCATCCGTTTGCTGTCCTTTCTTCATGTAACCTTTCTTAGCTCTCTTTTGTGGAGTAAACATAACTCAATTAGTCCGCGCACAGCGCTCCTTTTTAGACGTTCAATTATCTATTACCCGCTACGTCTGACACTTAATTATACTGAAGTCCAGCTCACTCACCAGCTTCTCCCGGCACTGGCTATTTTGCCAGCAGCATAGCTGTCGCCTACTCCCTTGCGACGCCTAATTAATTGTCGTTCAGCTCTCTTACTGGCTTCTCCCGGCTCAGGCTTAATTAGTTATATCCCATTAGCACCCCAGCATGAGTTTCTTAGCTGCGCGTCGATGTGTCTCAGTCTATTATGCTCTGAACTATTTAACAACCTCATTGTATGCTTGCGCTTCTCTCGTCCACCGTCCTTCTATCACGAAACCTCTCTTAGATTTCTTCTGTCGTGCAAGTATATCCAGGTATTCAGCGCAATCCTTTTCCACCTAGTGTTCTGTGTCCGTTTTTGCAGCAAAGGTTTCGACACTTACTTATGTAGGAGGTAAGCTCTCTCATAGGCTTTTCCCATCTCAGTCGGCCATAGTACTATACTCTTAACACCCTTGTATCGTCTTTATGGATTGATGCCCAGAATATTTTTACTCGGCGCTTGAATCCCATCTATTCGCTGCTTGCCGCTAATTGACTTTTGAATCTCTTTCATCGCAAGACATTTACACTTTCATTTACTTATTCTGCGTTTTCTATCAAAGTACATTGGCTACTAGCTGTTCATCCACCACACAAGCACCGCTGGTCTTTGAATTCTACTTTCTGTCTTCCCACGCAATATTTGCATCAAAACAAACCGATACTGCATATGTTGTTCAATGTCACAACGCTCTGTATTCCATGTAGATGAAAGCAACCAACCTATACAGTCACTGCTTTCGTAGAACATTCAACAGACACTTTCAGCACAATCATTGTTGCTCACTGAATAGCATTTGTCTTCACTATGTGTTATACCGTGGGACTTTAACCATGTTTCCACGCCTGTTCTTTGCGGCCTTGTTTGTCTCTCAGCTTCCCTTTTCTCCAAGGTTCGGAACTTCTTGGTGAACTGAGATTGGACCGAGAAAGAGTTTTTGCCCGGGACAAGACATAACCCACATCGTCCTACACAGAAAGTGGCTGTACAACAAATGGATACAACTGCACTCACTACCACGACCGTTGTCCAGTAATGATAACTGGACATGAGATCTTTACACACCTGAAAAGTATACATAAACCCGCAAAATCCAGACGCAGGAAACTGACATTTTGCTCAACTGCACACTCACAAACACGACTCTTGATAAAGCTCACACCGTCCATGTGCCTCAGCCATTATGGCGGCCCTAACCAAAGATACCTGATCAATTAACAGAGGAAATTGGAAGTCAATTGACTACGGATAACCCAGGGTGAAATCAGTCGGTAAGCTGCTCTACCAGTTTTACATTAGTGTACAAACGGATTTCTGACAGTGTTCCAGGACTTGGTGTGTTTTGGCCTGACAAGCGTTCTCACTATAAAAAGCCACAAATGTCCGCTTAACAACACTGCGACGTGGCGGATGTGACTCGCCACTGAATAAAGTCACTGACCACAACTACATACGAGCAAGTCGACTAGAATCATAATTTAATTTTTTCCTGACACGCTCAAATGTAAGATACTACCTGCCTACATGTATCGTTTTCACCACACATGTAATGACCTGACTGTTTACACTACGCACGCTAGAGCCCAACGTGTAGTCAGGCCTTGAAGACTTTATTACTTATGATTACTTTTACAATTACCGAAGCCTGTACAACTTTCGGCTTACGGCCGATTACATACATGGCAACGTGTTTGTTGCGAAACATAATTGCATCTAACTCTTGATCACGACTAGTTTGGTGTGCCTCGACAAATTCGAGAATATACTATTTATTTATTTTACACTACGTTTTCCATCTTCACCTTGCTTTGAATCCCTTGCATAAATAAATAAACTCTATATTTGCAGTGTCGAGCGAGAAACGCCAACCAGGCATGATCACATAGGTACAGTCAACCCTGTAACGAGCAAACGTGATCAACTTTGGTCTTGCCATTGGAAAGTGTAAAAGGCGGATAAGGTTGCGATAATTGTTCGACCTCACGGTTGTAACACTGTTAATGAGAATTCAAAGAGTGTTGTTAATCATGTTATGTGATATTATAACTAGTTCCAAGTAAATTTCATGGCTTGAATCAGACCTTGTGTGCTGTTATTCGCAGTCAGCTGTTATCCGCCTTCTATCCTGAAATGTATGATGCATGCTTTGGTCGCGTTGAGTTTCGGCGCTGGTCACTCGAGCGATGTGATTTTTAAAGAGGTAAGTATCCGGGTTGCTAATTGTGAACTATTCAGTCGCTGAACGATTGTTCCAGTCAATTGAAAGTATCTGTGGGAAACTTGGACTGCTCTCCAGTTTTACCATTTTCGCTTATCTCTTTAGCTCTGGCTTTCATTCTCACTTACGCATCACCGATGGACGCTACGCTGATTATTATTTGAAATTGCAGTTTGCGTTAATGTAGGATGGATATCAAGCCACTGGATATGTTGCCCATCGCTATCCTAACCCCAAACTAACATCGATATCGTATATAATTTTGTTATATTTACCCTAAACCAAACTGCGTAGACCCCTTCACATTGCTTTGTATTCCCTGGCTCGCCCTACTCTTTTACTTACCACTTTGGATCTGGTTCTCATCCTCCCTTATGATCCACCTACCTCCAATGCTCTACCGACATACATTTCACACGTTGTCCGAAGTGTTGTGCGTAGGACCTACAGCACTTTGCCATGTTGCCCATATGGCAACCCATATAAATAAATAAATAAAACTTTTATTCTCGACAAGGCGAGGCACACCTTTAAAGGCATGATCATTTTGACAAAACAATGCGTGATCGAAAATTTGCAAAAATCCGACATGTTTGCCATAACAGTGCTTGTTTGTGCAGGGATAATGTAAGTATGTAATTGTGTGTGCGTTTATGTAGCTGGTTAACTTGTGCTTGTAACTGTGCTGCTCCATTCTCGAATGTTTGCTATCGTCAGCATTGCGCGAGTAAAAGATTGGTGTCCGTGGTTTGGAAAAGACTATCCATATAGCCACTGGGCAGTGACTTTATTTTGTAGCGAGCCACGACCGCCACTTCACAGTGTTGTTAAGCAGACATTGGTTGCTTTTTATAGGATGGACGCATGCTGGGCAGAACCCACCACATCCTGAAACACAGCCTTTGAATTATTAACTGAAACGAGTTAATCCCGAACCATTCAGCTGGCACTACGAGGAGGTTGTTCGGCTAGCCAGCCTTATAAACCTTAAAAACATTTTAACCTATAAACCAAAACGAACTTGAATATGCTCGCTTCATCTCGCTCCTACCTGTTGTCTATTCACACTACTCCTTTTATCCGTTTGGCTCGGTCTTACCTCTCTTCCTATGCGCCACCTACTTAAGATGAACCAATGACTTACATTTCACATTATAGCTCCGCACTTTTGTGCATAGAACCTCAATTATCTGGCTATGTTGCCTGCCTATTCCGTTTCTCGTTCTACTGCTTCCTTTATCTCTTTTGCTCGGGCTTCATTCTCTCGTAAGCACCGCCAACCTCCAATGCTCCACCGTCTCAAATTTGTCACACGCGGCTTCGCACTTTGTGCGTAGAACCAGGTCAGGTAGGTAAGTTTATCTTCCCTATACTTACCTCAACGCCGACTTCCTCTTCAGTGATAACTGTTCCTATGCATACCCTAAGCTGCACTGTATATTCCATTCTCACCTCGCCACGTATTCCTTCGCTTGCCCTACTCCTTCACTTGTCTCCTTGGCTCTGGCTATCCTCTTCCATTATGGTCCACCTACCTCCGATGCGTTGTAGACTTATCTGCCACACGGTAGCTCTGCACGTTTGTGCGTAGGACCTCAAGTATCTGGCTATATTTCCTGCCTATTCCTTGTCTCGTCCTGCTTCGTTACGTTTCGCGTTAGCTCTGTCTTCCATTCCACCTTACGCACTACCAACCTCCGAGGCTCCACCGACTCCCATTTGACCCTGCAGTTTCGCACGTATGTGCAATTCCGTCGTTATCGGTTACAATTTTCAGCCCATGAACCACAACCATATTGAATATTCTCAGTGCATCTCGCTACGACCCATTTCCAATTACTACTACTTCTCTTACCTATATGGCTATGCATTATTTCTTTTCTTACGCAAAACCTACCAGCGATGCGTCGACGAATTACATTCCACACTTTAGCTCCGCACCTTTGTGCGTATGACCTAAACTATCTGGCTACATTGCATGCAAATCCCCTTTTCCTTTCTTCTTCTTCACTCATATTTTTCGCTTTGAGGTTTGTATATTTTTATGCATCCCCTACCTCACTAGCTCCTACGACTCATCTTTTATGCCGTAGCTGCGCACGTTTATGCGTAGGACCCCAAGTATGCAGCTATGTTACGTGCTGATATCTTTTCCTCCAGCCGACATCACTATTTCTAATATGTTTTACCGTACTTAACAGTAAGCACTTTGAATACTCTGCAAGTTCTTAGCTTATTTTTATCACCTGGTCCAGCTCCTTCACTACCTATTCGCTCTGGCGTTCCTCTCCTCTTGTGCACCAACTCCTGCCGATGCCTCACCGGCTAGCTTTCTACACCGTAGCTTCTCAGTTTTGTGTCTAGGACCTCAAAAGATTTGGATATGCTTCGCACCTTTAGGCTTAATTGCAGGCCAGCCTTTGAGAGTATTAATAGTAGTTCTTATATTTGACCATACCAACACTACAGAGTCCCTCTACGCCTTGCTTTGTATCAGTTGTTTGGTCCAACTTCACTTAGCTTTTTGGCTCCGGCTTTTCTCTTTTATTCACCACCTACCTCCGAATCTCCACCGACTTACCTGTTTGTGGTAACGCCGAATTTTTTACGTACCGCCTTTAGAATTTGAGAATGTTGGTTGGCTAGCCGAACAATCTCGTCGTGGCGCCAGCTGGGCGGTTTGCATTTACCTCGTTCTAGCAAACAGTTCGGCGGCGACGTTCTATTACTTGGTGGATTTTTGCCTAGGAAGCGTTCTCTCTATAAAATGCCACACAGGCGTGTTTAACAAAGCTGTGGCATGGCGGTTGTGACTCACCGCAAACTATAGTCACCCCATTGCTTACCTGGACAACTGCTTCAAGTCCACAGATCTCATGCATCCATTTAACTCTGACGACACTTCCAAATACAAACAAAAGTGCAGGAAAATATCCACAAATACCATAAACACGGCTAAACAAGCCTACCTGCACACATAAATACATACGTATATCTACATATGTGACAATCCCCTTGTTCCATTTATAATAGCTGACCACATTTTTTACTCTTAGCATGATCCTGCCTGTGCAGGCTTGGTCGAGCATATACCTATTAGTTGTTTATTTATATCCCTACCCCAAGTATGACAACGTCCTTTCGAATTATTGTTTATTTAATTTACTAGAACAAAATTGCACATGCTCTATTCACCTCTCTTAGTATCCTTTGTTCTGTTCTACTTCTTTACTTAACATTTTGGCTCTGACAATTTTTCCTTTAACGCAACATCTACCTACGCTGCTTTACCCGTTAACCTGTGATCCTAAAGCTTCGCAGTTTTAAGTTATATACTTTACAATATAGCGCACGTGTATCCATCCTTCTATTTAGACATCGCCGGGCATTTCTGGTAAATGCTCTTTTAACCACAACAAACCTGCATGGTGTGTCCTTACCACACGTTTCCTTACTTAATCACGAGCGGATTCCGCTATAGAGCTAATTAGGCTTAACCCTCAGCCCCCGCGTCCAACAGACCTACTTGTTACACCGTAACGCAATCGTCGAATCGTTCAGTTAGAAAGCCGTTTTTACAAACCTGGGTTCATGGGATTGCTTGCTACGCAAACCCTAAATAAATAAATATTTTATTTTTGATTACTTTGAGGCGCGCGATCTCAGGTATCAGCAAAATTTAAAAGCACATGTTGCGTGACAGCTACCTTACAATGCACGTAATTGGTTGTAGCCAAAATTTGTACACGTTGCCGAAACCAAAAAAAGCATTCAGGTGGAGCAAAAATGTCAGCTGGGCGACAATGAACTGGATTCATGTGTGCGTTGAGTAAACAGGAAAGGCACAGTAGGTAAAGTGCTGAGTTTGCGAAGACTGATAGGATCATTTTGGTAGGTGTCAATAAAATAGTAAAAATTTTCTCTAGTCAATATGCAAGAATGCAATTTTGAACGGTGACTTTACTCACTGGCAAGTCACATCTGCCATGTCACAAGGTTGACAAACCGACTTTCGTGACTTTTTGTATGGAGAACCCCTGCCAGTCGAAAATTCGCCACGTCCTGGAACACCGTCGTCGGTTGATTTGATGAGGCATATACATCTGGCGGTGCCTATTATCTACCCTTTTTTCACCTTTCTTCGCTATCAAATGATCCTTCTGTTACCTGATCAGCTAGCACCGTCAATGCTTGCCACTGAATTTGAGGCCAGTAGAGCAAGGTGAAAAAAGGTGCGGGTAAGCTAAATTTCAAGAGTATCTAAAGGTCTAACTTTCTCTGCTTTTTTATCCTAGCAGGAAGGTGATGAATTTGTGTCAAGCTATCCTCACTGGAGAGCAGTCGCTTTTTTGTGCAAATGGTTGGTTTTGGTAATAGGTCATGGTCCAGGTGAGTTCTTGTTGGTTATTTCGTCCCGTATCAGACGGAGCCAGTTCCTCAGTAGAATCCCGATTCTAAATATAAAAACCGCATTCTGCATATCACTTCCGCCCCTCCCCTTAACTGGCTGATCTGCCGCATTTGTCCCTCAGCCTCTCGACCATGAAAGTCCTCTGGTACGAAGCTAAGCCGACTCTTACCTGCACTGCCATCTGCGACCAATTGGTCTATGAGTGACACCTAAGAACCCACCTCCAAACGGTTCACTTAATCCACTGAAGCGCAGTTGGGACACTTCATTCTACAACTTCTGTTTCCCAACAATGTTCGTTTTGCGACCCTAGCTGTGCTAAAGCCGCAGCATTGTTTCTATCAATAACACCACTTTCCTGTGACCAATGTTCGCTCGTTACTTTACCCAGTGTACCGCGACAGGTTTACTGAACACGTAAGCATATTATCATATATAGTTTCTGCATACGGATATGCCTTACGCGCCTCTACTTTAAAAATGCCCACACATACACATAACGCAGTGGCTTGTATATAACCAGAACGAGGTAAGGAGCGTAATAGGACTACTGGTTGCCAGCTCTGCTCTTTTCTTCCTTTCCGTTTGGGCTTGTTCCTCAGACGTTTTCTTCCCCGTCCCTTTGCGAGACCTACATATATAAGTTAAATAAACTTACCTTGATCGCAGTATTCCGGTACATACCTTAAAGATAGTCCTCGTAGGTCCCACGGCACAGGTAGACAGCCCAAACCACCATCTGGGGCATTCCGTTCCAGTTTCTAGCAGTTTGAACAATTGGATTCAAATCCTTATCGCCATCAGAACGTCTCAAAAATTATTAGCACCTTGCAAGTGTTCCACTTTATTGTGATTCCATTAAGTTACTTTCCGTACACCTCGTTAGTAGATTTCTCCTAGTATCAGAATACCACCTGTTTGGCGCCATTATCCTATGTATACATTTCCCACCTGGCCAGTGTGGTCTGCCATTAATGCTACGCCCAGTGGGTGTTTATCTATTATCGTTGTACTATTGTGCTCGGCCACACCCGTATTCTGAAGATTACAGTAAACCTTCCCATCCATAACTTCTACTCGTTTGCACTGTTGAGTTCAACTCCCACACATTCGGAGCATCATTAAGAGAAAAGTTTCATTTACTTATAAGCTTCCTACTTATTTGTGACAATATGGCGGTATGTCTCGTTTACCTCGCCAGTGGATTACTTCCCTTGCAATATCACCAGCTTTAGCTACGTGGCGTCAATATACTATGGAGACTTTACCCAACTTGTCAGTGTGGTCTGACGCTAGTCTTATGCCTTTTATATAACGTCTGCTGTGGTCTTTGCCAGCATATTGTTTTGGACATTCCGGCGAGTACCACAAGCCGTCTGATCGGTGTTGCTAGTTTCCTTCACATTTGGAGCCAGGGACATTTTATATCTGCCAAATCACACAAAAAGGCTTATCTCCTTACAAGTATTCTATTTACCTAGAATGGTTCAACCTCTTGGACCCGTATAAGAAGCCCAACTTAACCGCAAGTTTTCTCCTTGGACTATTATACCACGTATGTGACATCCGACCCTCATAACTATGAGGACCTTGCACGTCTACACAACGGCTTCTCAAGCGGCATAGCCATACTCCGTCCAGCATCGCCAGTTCCGACCGTAAATCGTGTATCCTGCCTATGTTACGCTCAGCCGATGGAAAAATAAATGCACTATGATCGCGATTAGCCGTGGGGAAATGCAATCATTACGTGACATTGCCAATGGCGCGTCGCTATTTCAGTTGTGATCAACGGCAGTGCTCCAGAACGTGATTTAAGTAAATAAATAAATTTTTATTCTCGACAACGCAAGGCACACCTTTACAGGCATGATCATATTTAGCGAACATAGCGTGATCAAATTGCACAAAAGGACATGTTTGGCATAACAGTGTATATAAGTATCCGGGTGCATATACGTATGTAATTGTGTAGGAATGTAGCTTGTGGTTTTGAATGCGCCGCAGAAGGCTTTACTGTTTGTTATCGTCAGAAATGTGAGAATAAGCGACTAATTTTTGTGAGTTGGATAGCATTTTTGGCTATCCACGAGCCAGTGACTAGTTTGTAGCGAGTCACATCCGCCACATCACAGTGTTGTTAAGCAGACATTTTTGGCTTTTTATAGGGAGAACGCTTGCCAGGCGAAAACCTACCAAGTCCTGGAACACTGCCGCCGAACTATTTGCTGGAACGGATTAAACCCGAACCACCCAGCTGGCACCACGAGGAGGTTGTTCGGCTAGCCTGGCAAACGTTTTCGCTATAAAAATACCACACGTCCGATTAACGGCACTGTGAGGTGGCGGATGTGAATCACCACAAAAATAAAGTTACTGCCCACTACTAAACGCTGATAAGCACCCGATAAATGAAAACAGTGAACACCACAGCATATGAATCAAACCTTGCCTATTCGTCACGTTATGCTTATCAATCAGTCTATCGGATGCTTTCGCAGACGGAATAATGTGGATTACTCCCCTGAACTATTCCAAATCCCACCCAGCATTTTTGCAACCGAAACACTTACAGATTTTACATTTGCTTCCGCGCCACACAACTATTGGACGATCATGGGCATGCTTATTGACCTTTCGATTTTCCTGCATAACAACTACGTAGCATTTGGCCAACCGTGTAGTTTGCAATCACATACCTATGTCGTATGGTGTACATGCGCTCAATTTGTTTCTGTGGCTCTGCCAAGCACTTGGTCATGCATGTACTTGGGTGTCTCGTTTCGCGGAGAATAAAACATTCTAGCTATCCGCCTGTCCGTCTAACTCAATCTGTCTACCTACCAACCGCACTGAATTATCAGCGGTCTTGCCTATCAAGAGTCCAATCACTCGCTTATGGCTTGTCAGCAATCATAGGCTGCGCAATCGAGAACGCAACTACAACTATCACTTGGCACCAGGCGAGTGGTTTGGGTCTACCCCGTTTCATCATATGTTTAACGACAGTACTCCACGGTGTGGGTGGATTTCGACTAGCAAGCGTTTTCCCTATAAAAGCCTAGTAATACCTGTTTAACAGCACCGACACGGCGGATGTGAGTCGCCTCCAATTAAAGTATTGGCTCCAAAATTGCATAACCAACTACCCTCTACCACGAACGACACACAACCTTTCTCACACTATCCACGCGATCTACCACAATTGCAGTGGCACATTTTCAAACTCGAATAAGTGATAGACACTTTCACTCCCACATATATGTATGAACTCAGAGTTCCTAATGTTCACGGCTAACCTGCACCGTCTTTTACACCTTCCGAAAATATAGTTATACCTGTAACATGATCACGCCCACACAGGTGTGCCTCGCATTTCCCGCGAATAAAGAATTTATTATTTATTTATTTAGTATTGTCGTCTACGGATAATGAGCTTCAGCCCGATTTCACCATTTCAAAGTTGCTTTCATACAGAAGTCTGAGTTGCGCTTACAGCGGTACATCCTCTGCTTGCACACAATTCATTGATACTCCAGACTGTTCGCTGCAGCCCACAGGTCACACTGCTGTATATCCTAGCATGGTCTTTGCGGCAGGGGTCTCCGGCCGCCGCGACGCTGTTTAAGCTGCTAGACAAATTCAGGTATCTCGGCTCGCAGAACAATTTGAAGGCTTGGATCATTTATATCATCAAACAGAACAGCAAATACATAATGGCAGCGCTACGCAACTTGGCTGATGGGCCGTTACATTGCTCAGTGGTAGGCGCTTTAAGCTACAGATTGTTTTATCTTGACTGAACCGGAGCCCTCCAAAGCCGATAGTCGCAAATCCACAAGGCTTGCGTCTAGGGAAGCACAACAACGTACCCTCTGTAGTTAAGAGCTTTATTATCCACCTTTATCCCGGCCTTCTGCAGGATGTCTTCCTAGGCTAACTAGCTGAACAACTTTCCTCGGTGCCAGATGGGTGGTTCGGGGTTTTCCCGCTCCAGCTAATGGTTTGGCGGCGGTGTTCCAGGACGTGATGGGTTCCGCCTAGCAAGCGTACTCTCTATAAAAAGCTACATATATCCGTTCAACAATACTGGGACTTAGCGGATATGACTCGCCACTAAATAAGCCACTCAAGCTTCACTTTTCCGGAGGATCATCCACACATCACGAAAGCCATACGATTCGAAGCGTTCCATTGCTTTCCCCTTTGTTGACAAGCCCAACGAACAAACACACACACAGATTCACATTTGCCTACGCAAGCAACATGGCTACTTCCAACTACAGACATATACATAATCTTGCATGTCAACACACAGACAAATTCCCAAGCAATTTGTCAAAATTTACTAATTTGTCAATTGCTGATCATACATGTCTGTATTATCGTGCTCACTCACTTGATGGTGTTCCACGCATTGACGAGAATAAACTATTTATTTATTTCTTTATTTATAGATAAAGCTTACATTGTAACGGCTTACCGAATGGGTTTACGTTTCAACCGATCGCAAGTAAACTAACATAGTCAACTAAATCGCTCCAAAGCGTACCTTCTGGGAAGCGGAACGGGTAGTAGGATAAAACTTGGTCTCCTGAAGGAAACTTAGTTTCCTTTCCTCGTGCAACTGGGAATGCTGTTTACCTTCGCATGAAGTTAGTATGCATACCTCACTGTCTCGACAGCTCACAGCCCGACGGCTAAGTTTCAGTCAGTTTTAATGTCTCTCCTTAGAACTTAAAAACTCCCAGTGGCCAGAAATGTCTAAAGACAGAAACGTTGGACCTGACGCAGTGGCAAGTTTTACGCTTCAGACTAGGCGAGTTAGTTGCTGGGGTTGCGCTGAAGATGTAGAATGGCAGGATTACGGTTGTTACGTTTATCGCCCGACCGTTGTGACTGTGCCGCACGTTGGTGACGCTGAGTGCACTTCGTCGCCAGTTGACCCAATCTACTACGTGCTACAAGCACCTCGGTGGCAATAAAGACTACCATAGCTCTAAACGCAAAGTCCCGTCCTTCGTGGACAAAGTACTCCGCTTCCCTTTCCCATCTCGACTTTAGGCTACTGGGCAAGACGCGAACCAATCGCTCAATGGTAGCTACAGAGTTTAGGTCAGCAGTGCAAGCCAGCTGGAAAAGAGCAAAGTGACCATTCTCCAATTTTATGGATCAACATGATGTGGAATCATGATCATGCACTACGGGTTGCCGACCGGCGAACAAACCAGCAATTACTGCTCCAGCCAAAACGTGGCATTTACCAAATAGAGCACGAAGAAGGCCCCTAGCCTTGTCGTAGACCCTTTCATGGGGCAGCATCACCCATACGCTGGCGGCTGCTTTAGCTCGGCATTGACAATAGTAAATCAAATGGAACAAGCTTTGGTCTCTAGCGGCTACGCGGTCTGTACATATTGCTTCATGAAACTCCATTACTCTTGTCAGACTACGGTCAAATATCCCCAGTTGTCCCTAGGAGGGTCTAATTGTGGAAAATAACCCTCCTGCAAACAGTCCAGAAAAGATATATGGGCAGTTCTTTAAGGCAGCGACTTTCGGTAGTCTTCCACGAACCTAATCATAGGTTATTCCTGACCATTGGCAATCGATTGAAAAAGACGGGTGATCCATGATCGTCAACCCCTCTAATTCTAAACGCAGCTTAGCCATATTTACTGCGTTCTCGGCTTGAGAAGCAAGTATCTTATCTAACTCCATGTTGGCTAGTAACTGCTCGCCCTTTAACTGCTAATTTTAACGTTGCAAAAGAGCCGCTAGAAACAATAACCCGTTTAATCCTACCGCTAACCTGTGCACAGAACATGAAACCGCATCATCAACAACAAGGGAAAATGCTTAGTATCTGGCTTTTTTTTCTTCAGTTTCGCAAGGTAATTTTGCCAAGCCATGGTTCAACACAAAAGACTAGTATTTTTGATACAGTTTTGCATCGTAGTGGACCAGTTGATCAGTAGGTACTCCACGCAATACACGTCACTTCAAAGGGAAGAAGCAGACCAAAGCACTTTGGCACCAAATAAAGCTACGTTGAGAAACGTAAGCAAAAAGGTTTGCTTGGAAGTTACGATTGCCGCGTTTCCACCAGGAGCAAAGAAACATCAAAGCCTTAACTGGATAACCGTACTATCCACGAAGGAATAAATAAGCTTATTCAATAAATACCTTAGAGGTTACGCCTCCAGACTTCGGGCAACAACAATGACAATCAGTTGATCCGAGTCGACAAGTCCAGCTTCAGTGTGCGCAGTACGAAACCAGGCTACTTAGGTAAACGACGTGTTTATAAGATGAGTAGATCGGTGCGTTTGACTGATCACCAATCCAAAAGTGGATGCGGATTAGCTAAGCATCAACGAAGTGGGAATTAGACCAGTACAGCGCGTTCGCCATCTGAGTCACAGATGCACGTAGACATTGGAGTACATGGTCAGAGAGGCTTGTCCGGTGGGGACAAATGTTCAGCGGACAGGTATGATCGGTGAAGGGTGAAGCTCACCAAACGACCGTACTCGGTACATTGCAGTCGGTTGATAATCATAAACAATTTAAACAAATGTGTTTATGCAATTTAAGATCATGCGAATGCGAAGCGATATCACGTTTAGGGAACGTAGGGCGGAACGAGGCAGAGACAGGATTTCACGACGAACTGGTGAAATATAGTCGTAATGTCTGATAGCGGAAAGAAAAATGGAGGCGAATAGAGATCGCGACGTTTGTAGGTTTGCCAAACTGATTGAAGACAGTGATGCGCTTATTGCGCCGGGTTGTTAAACGTTGGAACCCACTTCCGGAGCATTGGTTACGGAGTATACGTTTAAGGCTTTCGAGCCTCAGTTTGATGACTTTGCGTGCCAGTACCAAACCTTGCTCTTCTCCTAAGCGGCTTGCATCTTTAAACTCTTGTTTATTTTATAAAGTTTATCCCTACACCATGTCATTATCCTTATTTTGCTGACATTCCTCCTCTTCTTTTCTTAGCTTACCCTTTACTCTCTTGGTTCACATAAACCGGCTTAGCACAGGCTGCTGAGCAAGAACATGTGGACAAGTATTAGTTATACATTGTGTGATGCGGCCATTGTTTTAGGTTTTTAAAATTTCAAGCAGACCTATCAATTCTTGATCCAGCGATACGCAAAAGAGGAACATTCACAAGATTACCCCATTGTTTTGGTCCCAAGTGCACGAGCCTGAACTTTTATAACAAGGCGCCACAATTGAGGACACCTGCAGCACCTACATTTTTGGAGCTTTGACTAACTATTGGTTTCAGCTTCGGTCACCATCTTTGCCTAAATTGCTAATTTTCTGTAATTTTAGTATTGGTGTTCCCTTCTGCTAGCTCAGTAGTTTTCACCATAAGGGTTATGAATCCAGATCCGCCCCCAGGTTTGTACCTTTAGTTCCCCTATACTTCCTTTTCGCGAGACTAATCCTAAAGCCTGGTTTCTCATATTGTATTTTAATTCCATTTAGTTCAGGGTATGTTCGTTTACATTACTTCCCACCGCGTCCTAGCTTCCCTCCTTCCGCTTATCATCGACGGCTTTGATGACATTCCCGAACTGCCTAACGAGCAGCAAACTTTTGAAACGCTTAATGACACTGTTCTGAAAATGGCAAGTTTGTCCGATCGACAAAATGTAACAAAACTTTAGCGTAACTCAGTTATCTTAAGCTGTTTCAGTTGTTAAAAGCAATGCAGAGCCTAGAGAAACCCCCTGTGGTCGAAACATTTTTCATGGAGATGTTACAACGAATGCCCCGTCGCACGTGCCACGTGCGTTCTGCTAATACCGATACTCCCCTGTTCCTGCTGGCCGACAACGCCGACCGTATCTGGGTACCTTACGCTCAATGTTCGCAGGTCCAACCGACCTCTACCGCTGAGTAAGCGGAACTCAGTTCGCAGATGGCTAAGTTAAATAAACGATTTGAAGACATTTCAATTTCCGTATCTAATCTCCAATCTCGTCTTAAAAGCCGAACCCACCTTCGATCCTATTCGAATTCCCCGCTCAGCTCATCTTATCGTTGGTACCATAAAATCTTTGATCGGCAAGCTAGATCGTGCCTTTCCGTTCGTTTCTTTATGCGCTAAACATAGGGAAACGGACAGACCAGCACGTAGGTGCGACGGACGTTGGCGGTCACCGCAATCGCCATTTCTTCGTTGCCGAGTAGAAAACGGGACCGCATTACCTCGTTGCCACATGCACACACACTAGCTTTATCCCACACTTTCCTTCTTACGTTACTTAGTAGGTGACTTGCTCACGGAGCACGACCAACCGAACCAGCATTCGAGTGTATCATCAATGCACGCGCACGCACAAGCTTGAATTGTGACGAGCTTTTGAATGGGTATTTTCCCTTGCAGTCATCCAAACACCCATTCTCGGCTCGAATTTTTTGCAGCACAACGACTTGCTTGTGGATACAAACCTATACCATCACTCTGACCGTTAACCAGTCACTCTGTCGCTGGGACCATGGCCGATGCGGAGTAAAGCAACCTCGTGTAAGCGACCCGCTTCTCCGTACACGAATTTCTGTAACGGACTCATCAAGCAACGTGTGGGCGATCGTCTTATATACATCAGCAATGCATTCCAAGCCTCAGCATACCAAACCACACCAGTTGGAAATCCCGAGGATTCTGTCTGGAGTCTGGTCACAGGTGGCCAAGTTGTTAGTTTGCTAGTCTTCATCTGCAACCCACTGCCTCCGAATAGTAATGGAGTTGACGAACTTATATACCTCACCGCCCGGCATAAAATAATTGGCGGAGGCTGAAACTGGCCCCACATCTCGTGGCTTAGACATCCATCGCAATCCAGGTATAAGCCGTCGTAGGTACGGTCTTAACCTATGACTGGACTCAGCACGTGCTCACGCCCAAGAGACAATTAACCCCCTGGACATTAGCTTCACCAGCGGTATGCAGCATGCAAGCGCCTGCGTGATAGTTAACAGTTCGGACGTTGACCACATGAAAGTGAGGCTGTCGTGCAAGGTTCCCAAATTTCGTCCTCGTATTAGCCTAGTCTATACAGCTTTTAGGCCTCTCTAGCACATGAATTGAGAGACATCTCCTCCCTTCTCCCTGTCATTTATTTGGGACGTTCTTTTTACAAACTAGTACGCACACCGTGACGTGTGAACGTACCGTAACTTTACGGTTTGCCTCGATATCCCATCCCTAGTTCAGAGCTCGCTCAGGTGAGCTTTAAAGCTCGATGACGCCCCCATGAGTAAACTTACCACGAAGCTTAAGAAAAGGTGTGCTCGTAACAAGCATACTACGGTGCCACCTCATAATTCGTATGAACAAAAAACTGGTCGAATGGAGAAACTCGCCAAGACATTTAAATACTTTAGCTGTGCGCACGGAGCTGCCTAATGAGCACAAGGCCGTCACATGTGCGGCTAATGAAACATCGCAGCCGTTGCAACGACCCCTCGATTAATTTAAATGTGCCTCCTGATAATGGCGTTATAACTGTAGCATCAGATTTCTGCGACTTCATTAGTGCACACCTCTGTGATGCCTACAACAGCACTGACATATTGCTGCCAAAGACGATTTCAAACTTTAAAGATGATGGCACTCACACCAATGATTACAACCTGAACTATGTCAAGCAAGCTCTACGCGCACCAACGTTGTCAGACAACCCCGGTCCTGAAGAAGTCCCATCGTCCTTACTAATACTCGGAGACCCGAATGTTTCAATCCTTCTTCTTAATGTTTGCACCCTCTCCATAACGCGCGGAAAATACCTGAACATATGAAAACATTCCATAGTCACCAGCGTCTCGACAACTATTGTCCTACAAGCCGCACATACTTTGCTTCCAGAGTAATGGAAAGGAGAGGCAAGGAAAGTAGACTTTATTTCCTATTACAGAGCACTCATTAATAGGCCAATACGAGGAGGACTTCTAGGTAACTCATGTCCGGCATGCCGGTTTAACGTCTAAAACAACGTGACGCACACCATTTACATGGGGCAAGCGCTAGTCATTATGTTATTGGATAAGAAAATGGGTTTGACCGGGTCTAACACAATGGACCGCCGACAAGCTGGCTTCATTGGGTGTCTATCCATTTTCTTTCTTAGTGTTCTACGTACTCTCCAGCCGAACGCAGTCAGCAAAGCTAGGTGCTACAGCTTCCAAAAGTGCACACATAACCAGCGGAGTATTTCAAGGTAGTTTACTTGGCTCTCTAAGGTATCTGTTATATATTAATGACAAATTCCAGGCCTTCAGGTACGGTATTGAACACATTTTTGCCGATGCTTTCAAGGTTGTATTTGCAGTTGAATCTAGTTCCATAAAAATAATCTCTCAAACATTCGGAACTATCTTCGCGCTCTTAACAATTAGTGTGATAGTTTGGAGGCTAGGGTTCTCAACAGTGAAGTGTAATGTTTTCTTACCGTTGCACTCTACTACCCAACTCCATAACGCTTAACGGCAAATCCTTAGTTAACAGCTCCACCGTGTGCTACCTTGATTTGCAACACTCAATTTCACTAACGTTTCCGCACAAGCAAGCTGTCGCGCTGCCAAAGCGAACCCTGCTCTTGGATATATACTGAAGTTACTAAGCTTGGCTGAGTCTCTGCTCATGCTCTACAAAGTGTGTGCTCAACCGATTTTAGAGTTTTGCTGGATAAGTATCTTCAATTCACGTAAGAGTGATAGGATGAGGATTGACATAGTCTAGAAATTTTGCACTGGACGCCTTGTTAGCTTATCTATGCTAAACTATCAAGAATGTCGCAAACTGCTTGGCCTCAAGCCACTGGCTGCGCAGCCTTAAAGCCAACTTCGTATTCCTCTAAAGACATGCTGTACACCTATCAGACTCTGCTGAGCCTAATAGAGCTTGCCGCTAGTGTATACTAATTAATCAGGCTGCCAGCAACTCACTAATTAGTGAGTTATACCTAGCAGTCTATTTGACGTTCCGCCGTGGATGTCCAACTCAGAGGGGCACACCTAGCATCCTTTGCGGCTGCTGCTCACACTACTGATATGCCCGGTCCCTTTAAGCGATGGATCTGCAACCATTTTATAAATAAACCTGTTGTATTCAAGCCCTTTTCGCTCCTGTTATTAACGTTGAAGGCCTGTCAGCGGATAGTTTCACATTATAACTAACCCGACGCCCGGTAGCACCGTTTCCTGTCATCTGTTTGACTTGTTTGCCACACCGTAGAAGTCCCTATCTTTTTCCGCTATTCCGTGTCTGTTTAGGGATAGCTTTGCAACCGTATTGCCGCTACGGCTGTAGTATATAAATCACATTCTCGTCACAAATTTGACACTCCTTCTCACCCCTTTACCCGGCTGTTTAGTATCCGGTTACTGAACGTATTACGTCTTTATTTTCATGGGTCTCAAACCCGGAGTAGTAACTTCACTGGCTCTCTTACATGTTCGAACAATAAGCTCTAGCACTGTCAACCGATCGTTCAACCTATATCTTAAGTGCACATTAAACAACTCACTATGTTCTTCGGATTCCCTCAACTCATGTACCGGTTAACACTGCTTGATAATCACGGTTTCCATACAGGACAACTTTTGCGTACGCTATGCCACTTCGGACAGCATCTTCCTCTCACATTTAGCAAATATCTGGCCTGGTGCTTGCATACAAAACTACGGGCATGACGTATAAAATATCCGGTTACTCCATTGCTTCCAACCAATTTTGTATTTATACAAAAGCATATACCTGTTCAATTTTGTTGGCAGTTTACTCGGTCCGTTTTTCATCTTTCCCTTGTTCTGAAGGATGACATCACCTGCACGGAACACCGCTGAGGACATACTTGTGACGTTCCCACGGACACGAAATCAATACAGAACGAAGAACTCACCCGCATTTCGTAATTCTGACACATCAAGGAACCCAGAAAACTAATCAAATCAATACAAGTCACCTGATTCGTCCGACTTCGACAGCTCCAACCACTTGCGGTCGACTCGGAAGGAGACTACAGAGCCATGGGAAACAAATTGGCGGAACGTGACTGCGAATATCCGCGAGGGTAATCCGTCAGATGCAAGCTTGTCAATGTCATATCACCAGTCGGTAGTGTTCCAGCACGTAATGGGTTTCGTCTGGCAAGCGTTTTCCCTACAAAAGGCCACAAATGTCTGTTTAACAACACTTCGACTTGGCAGAGGTGAATCGCTACTCAATAAAGTCACCGCCCCTAATGCACATTGGCAGGTTGACCGATAGCACATTTACAAATTCTGTGCCTATATCTGCTCTCGCACGAACACGCCTAAATATTTGTTTACTGACACGCCACTATTCCTAAATCTTTTTGCGGCTTTGTCCTCATCCTTCACTTACCTGACACACGCTATGTACGCGACCTCATCTAACTAGTTCCTCAGCAACATACCACTATAGTGGTCTGATTAGTATCTCTACATCTCGCATTCGGTGGACATAGACTTCATACAACCGTTGGGCCATATGGGCCCACACCACTGTCTTCAACTCTACTACTCCCGCTGTTGGTGCTGCTAATGCTGCTATCATGTACAATATTGCAATATGCTAATCATGCCCAAAAGGCGTGCCTCGCTCTGTCCAGAATGAAATTTTTATTTATTTATTTGTAAAACTGACTCATTCATAGGCGAAGGTTTCAGCCAATGTGTGACACTCATTAACCCACACGCATAAAACTCACTCATTCTTTCTCCTTAAGCCACGTCGTGACATTGCTCAGTCCTTTCTCTATAGATATGCGCACGTATGGAACATGCTACCAGATATAGAACGTCAGAAAATGCAGTGCCCTTCTCTTGAGCCATAAAACGATTACTAAGTACCCTAAAAGTGGCAGAAATACCGGGCAGCTGCCTTGTCGAATATGAGTTCTGCCGACAAGGCCCTTATCATATAACGACATGTATTCATTCAACCACCGCATACTTTATCTCCGAATGGTAAAGCAAATGCCTTTAAGTTCATTGTTTCATTCGCTTGATGTATCGGTGCTTACGTGTCTACAAATTTCCGTCGCTTGCTTCTGCTTTCCACTTCTTATTCGCACTTGCCACTCCGTTATGCACGAGTATGCGCTTGTTCCATTCGTTATCACGCAGACACTTCTGGACGACTGCCAACAAATGAGCGACACTGCCTCCTTATCCTCTCATCAACGAGTTACTTTCCCATTTTAATGGTAAGGTATCGTCTGCAACCTTACTTTCCTTGCCCTGTATCCATAATACGCCAATGCCACCTTGACCATTCTTCCTTATTACCGATTCCAATGTTCCCTCCAATTACCCGCCTAACGGTATGGGGCGATGCCGCCTAACTCCATATGGAGTCTACGTACTTTTCACTTACTGCATCACGGACATTGCTGTAAGTTTGCATAACTGGCTCAAGCTATGGCTGGATATTGGTTCCCCTCGCATTCGTCAATCCTCCTTTACCTATTCTCTTCCCGAACGATTCTTTTATGATGACACCCACTACTTTTATTCCCACTTTATTATGGCGGATAAACATCAACAAGACTATTTATTCGGTCTCATCTGAACCGTAATATGCTTCCTGACCACTCTCAGACTTCGGAGATCTTACTGATCTTGGCCATGCCGACGTAACGCTCTACAATCCTCACCTTAATAGCATTGCTAGTCAGGGGTCATCCTTCTTATTATATCCCTCTTCATCCCTAACATGCCTATTCAGCCGACGTTCTCTGTTTGATTTCGGAACTTAATAGTACGGTTTTCTCTGTGCGCCGACGCTATAGTTTCGCTTTAATGGTCTCCTGCTTTCCGACTGCTGAGACCTTACCGATACCTCATTGACAGCTTCAAAGGTCTGTACACAACACCTAGAGGTCTTTGTAGGATGTCCTACTTCTCCAAACTAGTAGTTTCTTTCCCGTTCCTTCTCATTCCTTTCCGTGCTCTCTCTTTTTCATTCCTTCTTTAACTGGACGGAAAGCTCTTCGTGCCCGGCATTGATCTGGCCTGGTCAAAACGGCCTCCTACTTTCTGAATACTTCCAGCCATCCGAAAAGTAAACAAACTATGCTCTTCAGTTTCAACCCTATGTTCCCTAAGCCTGAAAGCCTTGCTAGGAATGCTGACTACCCTTTCATTTGACGAATTTTGACCTGAACTATTACTTTGCTAATGGTATTCATTACTGTTGCTTTCACCTTAAATTGGCTGTCTGGCATCACCTTTCTCACGTATTTGACCTTTTGTGAACGGTCTGCTTTCTCGTGACCTCTCTCGGACTTCTTAGACCTAACTGCTGCACGCTCCACCGATGCAAGGCTCGGTTATCTTCAGCTTAAGGGCATTTCTGTTCATGATTTATCTTATTATTATATCCTCGGCTTGCTTAACATGTAAATTTCTGCCGACGCTCTCTGTCGGCATTCCGACATTAATAATCGTGCTTTAGCTCTATCAGCCATATTTTAGTCTCGTCTTTACTGTCGCCTGCTTACCAATAAAAAAGACCTTACCGATAAATCAACGACCAATCCAAAGGTATTTTCACAATATTTCGATGTGTTGTAGACCATTATACTTCTCTTCAATACCCTTTTCGATCCAAACCCTATGTTTACATTTTCGCACTCTTTGCATTCTTCTTTCAAATGGACGGATAAACCTTCGGGCCTCGGTCTAATCTAGCCTCGCCTGACCACTATCCTACTTTCCGACCGTTCTCGGACGTCTAAGAACTAAATGATTTAGGCTCTTCCAGCGCAACGCTCTGTCACAATCACCTCAAGAGCATGTCTTGTCCTGATTCATTATTACTACTTATTCTCTTTCTTCCTTAGCATTTATATTTCTGCCGCTGCACTCTCTTAGTGTTCTGAGATTTATAACACAGCTTTCTCTTTATGAGCCGAGATAACAGTCGTGGCCCAATTATCTGCTATCTTCCGATTATTGTGACTATAATGTTAGGAATCGGTAGACTTAACTGCTTGTTCACATTATTTCGAGAAATGCACTGGCATTTCCACTTCTCTTCAATAAAACCATTCCATGCCTGACCCTAAGCATTTCTTTCTACGCATTCGGTTTTTGCGTTCCTCCTTCAAAGGGATGGATAACTCTTCGTGCCCGGCCTTAGTCTGGCCTCGACTGACCAGTCTCCTATTTTCTGGCTACTTTCAGCCCCTAGACATAAACCATCTACGCTCTGCAGTCCCAACACACTGCGTCCCTCAGCCTGAGAGCTTTGCTTTACAACCTGAATACTTATACATATAGAGGTTGTCCTTCCGAACTGCTTCGATTCAGACGCCACTCATTACGTTTACTTCCACCTAAAGTTCGCGGCCCAGCATTACCTTGCTTACGTATCCGATCTCGTCTGAAAAGTCTACCGCTTTTGCCTCGCTTGGACTTCTGAGACCTAAATGTTCTAGGCTCTGCCGACGCAACGCTCCGTTACCCTAACCTCAAGAGGGTTGTCAATCATGATTCATCTTATCATTATAGTTCAGCCGCTCAGCTTTAACACGTCTATACCTGCTAACGCTCTTTGCTAATAATAATAAACAGAAGTAAATAAATGGTATATTCCTCGACGATACGAGCTGAAATCCAACTAGGTGGTCTGAGCAATGTGGACAACAATGTAGAAAATTTTTCAATTCATTCATTCTTTTACAATGGATCCAAAGTGGGTATTAAACTAATTGGCAGGTTTAAGGTATAAAGAAGTTAAAGAGCCAGGAACAATACCAAATGCAGATTTATTTAAACGAGTAGGTAAAGTAATACGGCCACTCGTGGAACGGTCACAAGTGGACGTGCTTCCATGCAAGGTCATCCCACGAAACTTTTCGCACGCACTTTCATGTTACACTTGGCCGCTTGCAGGTATCACAATATGTGTCCTTTTGAATACTACGGCGTTCTCTATGAGCCGATTTTATAGTTTTGTGTCATTGGAGTCTTGCTTCTCGTCTACTGCGACCTTAGCGATGAATCAACCACAAATCATCGCGATCTTTGTAGTCTATCCCACTTCTCCTCCATAGAGCCTTTTCCCTCCCGACCCTATTCTATTAAGTAGGTGCTCTTGTTTGTCTTCTCATATTAAGTGTACGGTTAAATCATCAAGTCTGGCTCTAACCTAGCCCTGTCTGAGCAACCTTCTTCTTTCTGCTTTCATCCAAACATCCCTGAGCTAAACAACCTACGCTTTGTTGTTCCAACTCCCTATGCCCATCATTCTGAGTGCTTTGCTCGGCATACTGTCTGCCTATGCCAGCGCAACGCTCTGTTACTCTCAACACATGTGCATTGATGGGAATTATTCGTATTTCTTAATACTATCGAGGATGAATCGCCAGCTGAGGAACGTCGCTGGCGTTTTCACCTCCTCAATACAGCCGTTTTTCACCCAGTTCTTTGCTTCCTTTGCTTTTTGGTTGCATTCCTTCTTCGTTTTATGTTAATCCACATGTGTTCGTCTTTCGTGGCTTCTTACATTCCTATCAATTTAGGACTGCGACAAACTCTCCGTCACCCTCACCTGAGCGATATCATTTTCCATGTTTCGCAAACCACGTCCGCCTCTCTATGTGTTATCTTACACATTGAGTATATGCGCTTTAGGTCCCCTCAAGCGCTCTTTACCTCTTCTTCATTCCTATATTAGAACCAACTGTCAATATTTACTGCTCTGTGACCCGCTGGGTGTTTGCAGTATTTCGTCACTTGTAGTACACGTGTATATGAGATAACAAGTACATGGTCCAAAGGTACAATCGTTTCGTCATTGGTGAAATTGCTGAAATGCATACCTGTTGCAGTTCTTACTTCTGTCTGCATAGCTGGCTCTGTTAGTTGCATTTTTCTAAAGAGAGTCACAGGTACGGCTTTGCAAACTCAAAGAATCGTCCGGAGCTATGACAATACTACAAAACGCGGCGCAAATTTCTTTCACATAGAAACGAGTGGAAGGTTATCCGCCGCATTTACGACTTACCAACAGAAAAAATGATTCGTTATCTGGTAAGGCTACATATTTTCGCGGCTCAAACGGGTGGATTCCATTCGTTTAACAATATCCCTTTCAAATCTATCACTTGGAGCGCTCCTCATGACTTCGGAAGGCACATTCTCCTGCCGAGCCAAGGCCAGAACCATCGAGTTTAAACATTTTTTGCTGCTGCATACATTCTTATGCCTACCACCCATCCGGAGCTCTTCACTCTGCTTTTACCGTTTAATTGTCTGGTGATATCTGCATTTTTATTCCATTTTACAACTTACTCCGGTAGGACCTCTGGTTTGTTTTCGGGACCATATCCTATCCTTCGGAGCTTCAACAGCGCTTTAACCTATTTTATTGGATAGCACTCGGAGATATCATGTGCTTCTACAGATAATCAACACAGCACATGCAAAAGTATTTAAGCCATGGTCTACCAATCAGCCCTGCCATTCGGTCAGAAAAGAACGGGACCCAGGAATGAACTAGGCACTCGCCAAAATCATCAGTCAACGGATAAATGGGACGCAACTTGACAGCGAATAACCGAGCAAATAAAATCTCAACAAGAACCATAGCCAGTTACAACTTAACACTTAACGTTTTGACAGTAGTGGTTCAGAACGCGGTGGGTATTTTCTGAGAAAACGTTCTCCCTATTACAAGCCACAAATATCCCTTTAACAGCATTGCAACGTGACAAATGTGTCCTGCCGCCGAATAAAGTCACAGCCAATAACTTTGCACTGGCAGGCAAACCAGCGTCGCAATTCATGATACGTTGGTTACACGGAAACTTCCACATCTGAATATACTCTGGTCGCTTTTTATGAAATCAAATATATGAGGTCGTCTCCTTTCTCCCACCATATCACCCTTGAACTTTTTGGTACGTAGGCACCAACGCAATATATGGTCACACCTCACCCGCTCTTGTACTTTAATTGTCTGACCGGTTATTCAGGCATCTTGAGCTATGATTAGCTGCGGTATAGTTAAAATGTATGGCCGACTGCTTATGTCCTTACAAACGGGTCCTGATCTCATGACAGCTTAAGTATTATTTCACATTCCTTCTGTTGTAAAATTCGGTGCATGAACTTATGAGCAATATTCTGCTGTCTCAGTCAACATTGCCATAAAATGCCTGCACATTTACACCTACGTTTTCGTGCCTCCATTGGCGGGCGTCGCGTACTTGAAAACAAAGTATTTGTTTAACTACATAAGTCTGGTAGCTCGTAAAGGACACGGGTAAAAAGTAAATATTTTTTATCGACAAAGCAAAGTACGACTCTTGGGCATGGTCAGAATAGTGCAATGCTGTAACTGATAGCATAATTAGAAGGACAAGGAGCGGGAGTACAACAAATGTGGTCAGTAAGTTAAACCCACATGGCCCAAGGATTGTATAAGGTCCATGTAAAAGGCGTTTACCTGGGTGCCACACATGCACCTGATGCATTAGATAAAGGCTTAGGCGTAGACAGTGCTCTATTAGATTGGCGGAGTTCCTGTCCTATAGAACGCACGCAGCCTGTATCCGTCTTGACCTCCATCCCCAGTTGCGTGGTGCAGGGAAGCGTCTCGGTCCTACCCTATTTTTGATTTATATCAATGACCTCTGCAGGAGGTTGCGGAACGGTGGCGCCTTCATCTACGCTGAGGAGGTAAAAGGTGTATACCGCTTTCATCCTTGTAACAAATGTACGCAATCAAGAGCACCTGTGAGGGTATAAAAGAACTTGAAAATTGGTGCGAACACCGGCAAATGCCGTTCTCCGTACAAAAATCTAAGGTCGTGACCCACAAATTTTTCATACCTGCTGAGGTCCTAACAATAAATGACATCATTAATAAACAGAATGCTAGGAAAACAGATTTTGACTCGCTTTACTCTCGTGGCCACAAGTTTGCAGAGCAAGTTTATTATCAAGTAGCAAGAGTAAGGGCTTGGCTTTATACATATGCCGTTACGTTAACTCCGCAGGTGCAAGGTTAGAACTTTATAAGCGCCGCTTCCGTCCATCGCTGGAACATTGCTCCTTTATATGTAGCATCCCAGAAAGTCCGCCGGTGTTCTGCTTGAAAACTCAGCGACGCTGTACGAAGACGTTGACTTCATCACAGCAAGCGCTGAGTTAGCAACAAAGGTGCGCACACCTTAAACTTTACCATTTTCGACAAAGGGACATTATCGTTAACCTGTGCATTTTAACTAGGCTAATTCATAAAAAGCTGCATAGTAACAGCACAAGTCTTAAACTAAGGTACGCATCTGACTCTAAACTCTGAAACAAAGGCCGTTCCATTACCCCGCTTAGGGCAAAAAAGGTAACGCGATCTCCTTTATGCTTATTTGTATAATTAAATAAATAAATATTTTATTCTCGACTGTGCGAGGCACGCTCATAGAGGCATGATCACATGTGTACGACGGTACAAACATTTTAATACAATTGTAACAGTAACGTAGAAAATTGTTCATATATCCATGATCGGAACTGTACAATGTTGAAAATGCGAAACAATAAGTTGGCCGTAATGAGATACGGGACCTCAGCTAATAAGAGATTGAGAATCCTGAATGATCCATTGAAAGGTAATGGAAGAGCCCGCACACAAGGAAGGAAAAGGTCATCGTACTGTAGGATGTAAAACGACAACAGTATATGCAGATGTAGAAGTCCCAGTGTAACGATCCTACGTAGAATTGTGACGCTAGTTGACCTGCCAGTGTAACGTTATGGGCTGTGACTTTATTCGGTGGCGAGTCACATACGTCACTTTTCAGTGTTGTTAAACGGACATTTGTGGCTGTTTGTATGGAGAAAGCTTGCCAGGCGAAAACCCACCACGTCCTGGAACACTGCCACCAATCCATTGAGTGGCAAATGGTAACTGGCTATGTTTCTTTTTAAAAGTCTGTTCGCTCGGTTATTCGCAGTCAGGTTGCGTCCCATTTTTTCTGCTGGTTGATGCAATAACTGGTTGTCTATTGCGCTACTGGGTCCAGCCCATTCGTAGGTCGGGTACTAAACATTCTTATTGAAAATAATCACATGGAACAGGTTGCATTCCCGATTAAGAGAAATCCAAAAATTGCAGGCAGGCAGTCAGGAAGGAGATTTAGAGACACCTATGTGTTGACACTGTACAACAAAGCTTCAATATCGGTGATTCGCAATCCCATTTCTTCTAAATTGGCCCTGAGGTGGCTTGAGAATGCCCATGATGTAGTGCACGACATCTAGGCCCCTTGAGCTCACAGCTCATCCATATGCGTAGTCGTTGCCTTCTTAACACCTAAGAAACCTAAGCGATATCTCGAACGTTTATTTTCTACTTTTTAATCATAGAAAGCCTAGTAAAATATGATTTTAGTCTTGAACAATCTCTTCTTGACCTGCTCGCATCCTCCTGCGGCCAAGTCCGCCTTATGGCTACGCTATGGGAAGAGTTGCGCTACCACAAAAGCATCCTCTAATGGATAATCTTTGACCTAACCCTCATGAATTGTCTCCAAAAATGACCCCCGTCGTTTCATCATATCCAGTACCGCGATCACAACAAGCGGGATGTCTTAGTCGGACCAGTCGCACGCAGCTTACGCGTGCTAAGATTCGAGTACTGAATGCAGAGGGTATTTAGCCATTTCGGTTTAGTTCCTGATTTGCTTCGCTTTTCAAATGCTGAGACCACTGTGTCCGTGGAAAATCTATTAGGCTTATGGCCTTTGAGGTACCCTAGTAAAGGCACCCTACCAGACCTAAGCCTTGCATAATTTGTTAAAATCTATTGTCGCTGTTGTTACATCAAAGGTTAGCATTAGAATTGTCAAAAACCGTATAAATACCAGCTTTAGCAATATCTTTATGTACCTTCGTATATGTTAGTTGCTAGCTGGCCTTCGTTGGTGCGTGTTCATTAAACCTGCACACTACCTACTTCACTCCGCCCTTTCCAACTACAATCGGTATGCTTACTGTAAACTAATATGTAAATCTTCCATCTTGTTGAACTATGCCACTTTAAGGGTTATAGGCCCGAGAATCGGACATTTTGCTCTCCACCTATCCTCTCTTGGTCCCATATGCTTAGATTTAGCTGTGATACATTTGCCTATCACGATTAGCAACAATAGTTAGGCATTATGAAAACTATATCCTCTGCTTCAACCGCTTTTGCTCGTAAAACATTCGCATTTACAGCTTTCATTTCACTGGCACTAAAGCCAACCAGAACCTAAGCGGCCGCTGTCAAAGTGGCTAGCTGGGCAGCCAGAAAGGTTTGACCACCATTCTGCCTTGCCTCGGCCGCCCGTTCTTTTTTATCTTTCACCTGGCTCCAAAGCATCCCATGCGTTATGCGCAATGATAGGTAACCAACCAGCTTCCACATTTTGTTACTTACTATCCTACACTTAATTTACTTTATCACTCTACGTTTAGGGTGCGAAAACATCTGCCAGGAATACCATAAAGGGAATAGATGGTGCAAAATTGCTGTACTAGTTAACATTGCCACTGGATAAACACCACTGGCAGTTGCTGCAGAACTTGAAGTGGGAGCGAAATAGCTAGAAAATAACCAAAGCCCTGCACAATAGTGTACATTAACTCATGTGGCATAATAATCCCACATGTTCGATCAAGCTCAAACTCCCAGAAGTGGAGTTGGTAACGCCGCACCAAAGCAGACCCAACTAGATTTCACGCCCCCGAATATTTGCTGAACTTTGCTAAGTTTTCCAACACTCATTTGTTTATTATTAATGACAGGCTAAATTAGCTCAGGGGTGTTGGTGACATGGCTCTATGAATATATAAAACATCAGCTCTAAAAGCGCGATATTTATCTAGCAAGTATGTGCGTTTTTCAGGCCAAACGCTTCAAATGATCCGAAAGTTTCCCTGTATTTTTCAGGTAGACCTAGCGCATGCAGCATTGATATAATCTTTGCAACCACTTAGAGGCTTTTAAACCTAAAGTAACTATATTCCTAGTCGTTTGTGTGGCTCGGTATCTACTGAAATGATAAAATGAGGCCCTCTGACCGTGAGTTAATTGTAAGTTGTCCTGACGGCCTTTGCAAATATGACATTCCTTACTAGATTCCTAACGTTTTCGCCAAATATTTTCGTTTATTTGCCTAAATATGCTGTATGCCTTAAAAGTTTGCTTTCCGGCCACTTACGCCGTACCTACGTGTTGCGGGGTAGTAGGGCTATGTACAGAATTTCTAGGTAGCTACGCCTATTTAGAAGTTATACCGCTTTGCAACTGTTTAGATTTGCTTCGCTTTTTCTAATCTCTGCTTGAGAAGCAGAAAGCCATTTTTAGGTAAAAATTAATGACCTTATTCGTAGACCGCTCTTCAACTGCGAATAACTCCTGAACTACTGTACGTATTGCCTTGCTTTTACTTATACCGTAAACAGCGGTGTAAGCTTGTTCCCAGCAGCTTAGTTTTGTGCCAACGTTTGTAATATTCTAACCCTAGTATAGGCTTTTTGATTTGAGCTATACTTAGGTTGTAATTTGGCGCCAGTGAGCAAAGTTGGCGCAAGAAATTTTGGCTGGATTGTTTGTTACTTCTCCTTTTCTAGTAAATTACACGGCGTAAGTATGTCCCTTAGCAAAGACACTGCCTTTTTGCATTTTTAGCAGTTATGTATAGCTTTTTCATATTCCTTGTAATTTTACCGCTCTTATTTCTCTCCATATGCACACCAAGTTCAATACCAAGTTCCATTGGAACTAGAATGTTATGAGAATCCCGAGAGTGTTCCACCTTGAGTGTATCGTTAAGCCAGGAATTGAAGAATTGCTCAGAGTTCTTGATGAACCTAAAACGGAAATCCGGTATTGCACCATGGCCAACCAGTTAATACCCTCGTTTCCTGTCCTAGCAGTCCCTGATGTGGTAGGCACGTGAAGTAAGCAAAGGATAAGAGGAGAAGTAAAAGGAACAGAATAAGAAAGTGCAACCAAAATAAGGGAGTGGTACCAAAGCGTGAGTAAAAGTAAAGAAATACAACGTATAGGGTGCGATAGGCAAGAAAAGGGAAAGGTACGTGTTGCCAACTAAGGACGTCAAGTTGCCGCTCAAACTTCTTAACCGTAGGTTCCCTGATAACATTTATGGAAGCACGTACCAGCGCTCCATAACGCCGTAACAGCCCGAATTCCGCCCTCATCCGATCGGAGCGCGATTTGTCCAGCTTCAAGGATTGACGGCGTAGTACCGAAAATCTGTCGGGACAAACTAGCCGAGATAATTCTGGACAAACCTTCTCAGTTAAGATACGGTAGGTTAACATTACGTCTATTCTAAGCCTTTGGTCGTGCAATGAATGCATTCTTAAAACTAAGTAGAATTTCGGGGAATGTCCGTCTCCGTAATCCCTCAAAGTTAAACCAACCGGTAAATCCCTCGCTATCTCCAGGTTGTCCCGGACTAGACAGGGCGTACAAGCCTGGATGCAGTATTCAAAACGAGGCCGAACGAAAGCCGAGAACAGTCTCGTAAAGAGTTTGCTCGTCAAGACTCCGGAAAGCTAGACTTGCGGCCTTATTCCAGTTGCCGCCGTAGTGTAATGCCGAGGAGAGTACAAAGTTTAGCTCAAGCTGGCTAGATATACGGGGGAGTTCGACCCTACCGACAAAATACTTTACAGGAGGACAACTTCCTCTAATTTGAAGGATGGAGCACTTTGCCAATACGTGTGACATCTGAGCAGGCCGAAATATTCCGAAATTTATAGTGAAGTTGTAGTTAGTGTGTTCCTGGTTCCAAAAAAATCGTGCACAGCTAAGGCTCTGCGCAACTTTCACAAAAAACACAAGCAAAGGGTTCAGTATCGCTTGAAAGAGCCAGAATAATTTCAAGCTGGTGCGTACAACCGCATCAGCGGTAAACTTAACAGTTACTTGCAGTCGTACTTGCCAACAAGGAAAATATACTCACACGTTTCCTACGCCCATGCAAGCGCATAGAATTAATGTAACCATTGATCTTTTTTCTTAGAGGAGAAGCATCTAGTCAGTCTAGAAGTCTACAGATTTATTTATTTTTCCTTGTAGCTTGTAATATTTTTAGATAAGTATTGGCAATCATTAGAATGTATTACGTTGGTTGGAACCTGTTCCGGTAAGGTGTGCATAGTGCGAGGCAGGTGAGTACCGCATGAGAAGGCTGTGAAATGGTTTTCTGTATAGTGTCTTGTCACTACGCATATATGTGCGCCTAGTCGGGTGAGGGCAGATACATGCGCAAAACTTGTGGTATGTGTTATCTTTCAACTTGCCAAGGCGTGCCTAAGGCAGTGAGTTTATTGAGTGGCGTGTCACATTCGTCACGTCTCAGTGCCGCGCATCACGGTATTGTGGAAATTTATATTTCGGGCGAGCTGATTAATAGAACCGCCAGCATCTCGCCCGTCTACTCATTAGCTGGTGTGCAACTGGTTCCAACTATGGGGCTTTGCTTTGGCAACCTTCTGCATCAAAAAGTTGTGTGGGAGATATATTTAAGATGAGGGCATTAAACATATCTCTAGTCGTCTGTATATCAACAATCGGCCAGCTGATGCATAGAGAACTTACTGACTTGACGCTAATAAACTAGAAGTCGGCGAGTCAAATGTTCGGAGTTCGGAACTTGCGTGAATCGTAGTCTCTACTAAAAACTCAACTGAATGACCAACACACCTATTCGCTGGCTCCCAAAGAGGAAACATACTCAAGGTCTCTCAAAAATTCACGCGACTATGCCAAACCTAAATACAAGAGCAAAGTAGTGGGATCATACGTGTACCAGGTGGGTCGACCGACAACTTCGTGTAATGGAGCTGTCAGCGTCGAGTAGATACATCGGCAGTCAATCCTGCTGTTGCTGCCTTATTCGATTGGGCATGCCAATTAAATGCAGGAAATATGAAGTTCGTCATTACCAACCGTCTGTACGCCGAGTGAGTGCGGCTTAAGTCAAATAAATCTCCTAGAAACACAATCAGGGCTAATATGCAGCAACGCGATTTTAATTTGGTTTGTCGCAGCCCAGCCAGCAACTAAACGCGCTTCAAAACTTCTCTCAGCGGAGTTAAAATATGCGGTTTTGATTTGCCCACACCACCTCACATGCACCGGGTGACTCCTCTACCGCAGCGGTCAGTTGGTGATAATTTCTCAGGAGTGCGTAGTCCAGAACTTATAGTTCACTGACCATTATATCAGCAGAAAACCTTGTGTCGGTGCACGTGCGTACATCAGGATAAGAGGTATCTATTAGGGCACTAACTTCCCCTCCCTTGTTAAGCAGGCTTCGCACCTTACTGAGAACTACTGGAAGAAGTCTAGTGTGGGGGTATGGGACGTGCATTACCGGAACGTCCTCTGGTACGGAAGAACTGGACCACCGGCTAACCACCCGGAAAGCGATAAACATAAACTTTTCTCCCCAGCTCCCGTAGCGCTTGGGGGTTTTGCTGCTTTACTTATGCCTTATCCTACCTGCTAAAGGTAGATCCGGCTGTTGACTTGTTCCGAAACCCTTTAGTTAAACGCGAAAAGCAAAAGAGCTTGGCGCCCATCCGGCGTGGACGGAACTACGCGCGGTAGACGTGGCATACTTTTCGTACTGTCGCCCGATAGGTTCTCCAACCCAGTAACTTCAAATCGTAACCCTAGGGAACCCGGATGGAAGTAGTTCAGAAACGTCAATTTTTAAATGCTGATGGTCGACCAGCGTGTGCGCTTTTGGAAGCGCCGCAGAGGGGTCCTCGAAATTACTAGAAATGACACTGCGGCTTTCGCTATGTAGCTACTTTGGCTCTCACCCTAAAGCTTTGCTGCGTCCATACGGCTTCCGTTTGACACCATAGCCTTTCACCCTCGGTGGTTCACTTTATCTGTTGATACGCCGACGCGCCGTTCTATTTCACCATTGCTAGTTTCATAATATTGCCATTACTACAAACCAACCTTGCCGCAACTACGGCCTTCCTTTCTTCTCCATAACCCTCATCAAATTAAATGGCTGCCTAACAGTCCATGTTCCCTTATTCACTCATTATGGACTGGCCTCTGCTACGTTCACAACCCTAATCTTATCCTCACTGTTCTATGCGTCCACCTGGCTTAATGTTGATACCTTGGAATTCCACTTTCGCGTTTTTCAACTTATTTACTGCTGCGCCAATGCACCACCCTATTCCCTTTTCTCCAAGGTCCGGAACATATTGGGGAACTGGTATTGGACCGGGAAAACGATTTTATCAGGGAAAGAACATAATAACCAACAAGGATCTACAAACAACATTGCTGTACAACAAATGGATCCAACTGCACTCACTACCACGGCCATTGTCCAGTAATGTTAGCTTGTCACCATGCCTACACATTCATGAAAAATATGCATAACCTAACAACTCCAGACACAACATACTGACGTTTTGCTCACCTGGACACTCACAAATACGACACTTCGTGTATCTCCCAGCCTCGACTGGCCTCAGCAAGTGTCGCGGCGCTGACCAAGGCATCAGAGCAACTAACAGAGGAAATTGGCATTCATTTGACTGCGGATAACCAAGTGTGTAATCTGTCGGCGAGCTGCTCCGCCATTAGTTTACAAACGGAGTTCTGACGGTGTTTCAGGATGTGTTGCGTTTGCGCCTGGCAAGCATTCTCTCAATAATAATCCACAAATGTCCCTTTAACACCACTGCGACGTGGCGGATGTGACTTGCCACTGAATAAAGACACCGCCCACAGCTGACCAGTCGACTAGAATCATAATTTATTATTTTCTTGACAGTTTCGCGAATTGGATAATATCTGCCTGCGTGTACCGTTTTCACTACACATATACTGCCTTGCTTGTATGCATGACGCACGCTAGAACCCAACGTATCGTCATTCCTTGACGACTTTATTCCTCACGGTTACGTTTACAATTTCCTCAGCCTGTACAACGTTCGGATTACTGCCGATTACATACATAGCAACGGGTTTATTGCGAAACATAATTGCATGTAAATGTTGGTCATGTCAGGTTTGGTGTGGCTCGACAAGTTCAAGAATAAAGTATTTATTTATCTATTTATAAGTGCAACAAGACGAAAAGGAGTGAGTATGGCACTGTCACTGCAGCACTGGCCAGTTGGAACATGAGGCCACAACGAAGGTACGGAGCATCACAACTAATTCGAAGATAAAGTTCACTCTTGACAGTAACGGTAAGGATAGCATGTATAGGTTCCACTTTCAAAATGTCATGGAGCCAAATAGGTACGGATTAGAAAACCTACCAGAAAGAGCAAAATCAATACACAAGCTTAATTTGTTCAACCTAACATTTACATGGTGCATTGAAAAAGCAGTCCACGATGCGCATAACAAGTGAATAAATGAATACGCAAGGAAACAGGAGGAAAGACAAGCTTATTAAAATATAGAAGCAATATTGGGATACAGAAAAAGTATATTTAGGAGAACTGGACCGTGATAAAAATGAAATAACATATGGCACGAAAAGCAATATTTCTAACTACACACAGAACCAAGCAAGTGAAGGAAGAACCCCTTTCACTGTTGGTTTGCTATGCGCTGGCGTCTGCTAAGAAACGGTGCATTTTCGTAGCGCATTTTCTCGTTGCACGCTGTGCCTTATTTGCTACATACTATTTTGGTTTGTGTTACTTCAAAGTAACACAAATTAACTGTTAAGACGTTTGTACTCTTTTTAGACCGTTGTCCAAGCCGTTTTACCAAAGACGGTTGTCCATGTTTCGGTTTTATCATTTTACTGTTTTATCATGCTTTTTGACTAATCCTTCTGCCGTTTATTCGTAGCAGGGTGAACAAAAGCCGCACATCACCCACATCTGTTAAATGGAGGACAGTGGAAATTACTGTCCATGACGTGAGTGGAGCTGCTTTATCTCATATACGTGATGCACAGTTGCGCCTGTAGATCCACTAGCGGAAGCTTTGCAATAGATTCATTTTATCGAATGTCAAGTAGGCTAGCTGATACAGGAACACTTCTATTACGACGCTTATGAATTAAGTCATGCATTTGGTCAACCTGAAAAAACTGCAGAAATTGGCTAGTCAATATGATATGCTAGCAGCAGGTGAAATATTGAATAACATTACGCACGAGTTCAAGCAACGCGCGCGTCGTGTCAATAACGCTATGGCATTTGATGTGCCTACAAACTGCTGCTTAACAGCTTTGAATGCCCTTCTTAATTCCTTTAGACTACTACTAGCTTACGCAAGCTCCCTGGCCGATCCCGCTCAATAGTCAAGAATTTTAGCCGCCACGATCTGGCCAAAAGACTCATTGACGTCAGATATGACATAAAGCTGCACTTATCTCTGGCCAAATTTCACATAACCGGACAAAACCACACTGTAAATCTTTACTTTGTCTACTAGTTCAATTTCGAATAGGAAAGCGAACGCGTGACAACATACTCAACCATAAATGACCAAATCGTAGAATAAAGCACCCACCGTCTCCTTCTAGGGGCTCGACGAAGTGGAGCTTAAAGCCATACAACTCCAGTGCCCGCAATGCAGAAATAACTTCAAAAATCAAAGACCAGTCAAAAAGAGCGTTCGCGTGTCCCCGCTATAAGCTGGAACCTTAGTTGTTGTCCTGGACATGACAGAATACTGCACGAAGCTTTTTGACTTTCCCTACATTGCAAGCTGGATAGTAACCTTAAAGTGTGTGCTTGCTAGCATCATCTACACTCCAGTCAGCTTCGGTGAAGACCCCAAGCTATGCTCTTGACACGAAGCCAACGACCAGCAATTCAAAGCAATTGCGTCCTCTAGCTCTTCCTCCTCGGATCCCAACGAATCCATATTCGTACAGTAAACGGGCTCATATGGCTAACACAATCTAACTCGCAATACCAGAAATACCACAACCCTTAGATAGCTCGCCAGTACAGACCAGAACTTAAGTTCCCCCGTCATTGACCGCATTTTACTGCCATGTGTGCACACGTACATCATAAGAACTACGCACTCAAAACATTAAACCCAATTAAATGCAGTCGGACACCCAACAAACCCCGCCACACTACCGACCGAGCTGCAAATAAGCATGAACAAATCTCACATGGTTGCACCAATCAGAAATAGATCACACATGCCCGTCTTCTCACCCTTACAAACATCATCAACAGGCAACTCGTCAGTTACACACGATAAAGTCAGAAAACATGCAGGCACCCATCATTAACCTATTTTTATAGCACCCACAACTTATAGGCCTTCTTGCAGAACTAAGTCCTTCAGAGCCAAGCGTTTATTAGGCAAAGGAAGCTAAGCAAAAATTGCGGTATGTTTAGTAAGCCAATCTCCTTGGTAGAAATAGCAAGTTCAAGTCCATGACTAACGTCCCTTCTGAGATGAGAATCTTTCTCCTTTGCTTCAGATAAACAAAAGGTGAATCACTCCCAAAGGTCTTTCAAGCCGAGTCCAGTAATCTGAGCCGTCACGTCTGACTCCAGTTGGCTGTTTAGCTTGCTTAGTTGGTCCAGCTACACACGCTGAGCTGACACCACCATCAAATCGTCCCGTTTTTCGTGTTCTTGCGCCTCCATATTTCAGACCACCTCCTGTACGTTTCCACTCCGCGTCGGCTTTGCTGTACCAGCGACCGTGGTATGCTTGCACTACGCCATCTGCCACAAGACTGCGAATCCACCTCGTCGTCTTCGGTTCCGTCTCAAATGCACTCGATGTCTTCTGAACGATTTCCGTCAAACCTATTTCCTGTATGACCTGGCACCGACACTCGCGGTCAACCCCCTTTCTTCCAACGTTCTGGATGTTTACTCAATGCTTGAACCTAAACTTTTTCTCCCATTGTTAGCGCAGATAGCACCCGTGCACCGCCGATGTGGTACTGTGGCTGATTGATCATTCGTCGTCTTAGATTATTTCGTGGCAAAACCCGGTGCATCGGTGTAGCCGATGCATGCATCAGCCTTCGAGTCTTTCGGCTTTATAGGCGCTGAACCGGGCTCAAACCGATTTCTTTGAAGATGCTTTGCGATTCTCCCATAGCATAAAGCACAGGTCCTTGCTAGTTGCTCTAGCACTTGAAAACTCTCGACCGGTCTGCTCCAATGCCGACTCTGCCTTTTCGTTCGACCGGCCGTTACATTGGCTGGATTGCTTGCACAAGTATTCACACATGGTTGCGTAAGCCTGGGTGGCACCGCTGATAAACTGAGGCCCATTGTCACAGACCAGCTTCTCCGGTACACCTTGTCAAGCGAACTGACAACTGGGCTATTTATTACTGACTCTGTGCTCGTGGTGCTGAGTAGGTTTATTTAAAAGTAGTCCCTATAGTAATTCACCTTGAGTACGTAATGATTCCCATTAACACTGCATAATTCCACCGCCACATTCTGCCAACGTCCATTAGGGACATCATGCAGCTCCCTATAGAAAGCCGCAAATGTCTCCTTAACCACACTGTGACGTGGCGGTTGTGATTCGCCACAAAATGAGCTCACTGCACCTTGGATATCCGGTTAATTCTATCTAACCCATTACACCAAACTTCTACTCAAATATTCTTGACCATATCAAACAGTGAAGATTGTAGCAGCACAAGTACAAGCCTAAACTACACAGCTACATACACATACACACATAATTACATACTTACATGCCCCCTGCACAACCAAACACTATTAGGGCAAACATATCGGAATTTTGCAATTCCTGATCATACATTTTTATGCCAAAATGATCATGCCTGTAAAGTCGTGCCTCGCGTTGTCGAGAATGAAAGCTTTAATTACTAAAGTACGCTGATCAAAAGCAAGCCAGTGGAAGAGGTGGAATCTTACATAAGCAGGTGTCGCAGACGTGGCAGTGAGTGAGATAAAACTGAATACCCAAAAATGTGAAGCTAAGTGGCGGTTGTTTGCTGAACAAATGAGAGGATTAATGGCCAGAAAGCCAAAAAATGCATACTTATAGAAAAGGCTGAGAATGGGCGAAAGGCAAGCATACATAAATCTTGCTGAAGATATCAGAGCATAAGAGCCAAAAGCGCGGCGGCGCGCGTATACTGAAATTAAGCTACGGTTCTAGGACCATAACATTAAGCTGAATAGTGTCAGCATAAGCCATTAATTGAGCTGGAAGCCTGCAAACCTAATAGTCGAACGCAGTAAGAGTGCGAAATAAGTGAACATCTAATTGAGATGCCAAAGAGCTGCTGTGCGCTGATTACAGGTTATTTTGCTCGACAGAAGAAAGCTAAGCATTGTATAATGATGAAATGACAGCGAACTGGAGAAGCGCAAGCATACAATAGGGTTTTTGTTCATCGCAATCAGCCGACAATTCAGATATTTCGACCAGCTGTCCGGAAAAGCACCAGACGGCCGTTTCGCCCTATTGGGGCTCATCAGTGGTGCGCATCCTTCGGTCCTCTGTGGAGGATCGAACCCATGACTGCTAGTGGCTCTTGCCAACTAGCCCGCAGCTTATGCAACTGCGCCATGGAGGACGGTATCTGACTATCGTGAATTGTTAGCTAAATGCGATATAGCCCGACGCATCCTCCACTGCCATGCAGGCACCTGCCATGCAGATGACAGCGGTCGGCTTCCGGCGTCAGGACTTCCCGGTTACGGCAGCTATGAATAGACATAGCATTTTGTGGAATCCGTACGGGCGAATTGGTATTACTTGTGAATGGAAGGATTTTGGTGAGTCATGGGTTCGATCCTCCACAGAGGACCGAAGGATGCGCACCACTGATGAGCCCCAATAGGGCGAAACGGCCATCTGGTGCTTTTCCGGACAGCTGGTCGACATATCTGAATTGTCGGCTGATTGCGGTGAACAAAAATACTCACCAAAATCCTTCCATTCACAAGTAATACCAATTCGCCCGTACGGATTCCACAAAATGCTATGTCTATTCATAGCTGCCGTAACCGGGAAGTCCTGACGCCGGAAGGCCGACCGCTGTCATCTGCATGGCAGGTGCCTGCATGGCAGTGGAGGATGCGTCGGGCTATATCGCATTTAGCTAACAATTCACGATAGTCAGATACCGTCCTCCATGGCGCAGTTGCATAAGCTGCGGGCTAGTTGGCAAGAGCCACTAGCAGTCATGGGTTCGATCCTCCACAGAGGACCGAAGGATGCGCACCACTGATGAGCCCCAATAGGGCGAAACGGCCGTCTGGTGCTTTTCCGGACAGCTGGTCGAAATATCTGAATTGTCGGCTGATTGCGATGAACAAAAATACTCACCAAAATCCTTCCATTCACAAGTAATACAATAGGGTTGTTAAGTACGTCAGATTATAAGGGGCTACAGTGCAGCGGTGTGCAGATAGGCAAATCTTGCCACGGTGTTGAGGTAGATTCAGCCAAGAAAAGCCAGTGTTTGAGCTAGACACCTATATCAGCATGTGTTAAAGATGTTGCAGAAAGTAAGAGAAGACTGAATAGCAAAAAAGGAGAGATTAAGGAGCGGCTGAGCGCTGACGAATTGACATGTTTGCCCGCTGGTGGATAACTAAAGATTATTTATTGAGGATGGGCAGTGAACGGACGAAAAGCAACATATATTGATGGATGAAGATACCAGAACATAAGAGACACAAGCGCAACTGCCCACAGATACTTAAGTCATGTTATGGTGTTGTGACAATCGTGCAAATAGGCTAGAGCCAGGGCGAGCTAGTTTGAGAGCTGGAGGTTTGTAGTAGGAACGTCGAAGACGTTACAACGAGGAAGAGATAATGAACATCTATCAAGAAGAGGCTAAGGAGCGGCTTTGCGCTGAGCGGGTGTGTTATGCTTTGCTTGCTATATAATAGCTAAGATAGGTTTCGTGATGAAATGACACCGAAAGGTAGGAGCGCAAGTATACATTTAGGTTGGCAAATACATTAGAGCATAAGTGGCTAACGAGCAGATACCCAAGTCGTGCTAGGGTTCTAAGGGTACAGTACTAAGGTAGAGACGCGAAAAGACAGTGAGTGAGCAGGACTCTTACATGAAAATTTGTCACAGACGAGTAAGGAAAAGCAAAGCATCTAGCAAAATGAGGCCAAGGAGCAGCTGGCTCTGATCGGGTGAGATAAGATAGGTCTCCATAAGAGCGTTTGAAAAGGTTAAATAATTAAAGGACAGCAACCAGGCAGAAAGCAAGCAGACTTTGGGGTTACTATGGACGTTACAGCGTATGAAGCTGAAGCGTGCAGGAGCGTAGATACTCAAATCGTGCTAGGGTGCCGGGATAACAAGACCGTGGATAGAGCCAGGGAGTCTATTCCGAAAGCTGGACGCTTACAAGTGGAAAAGTGGATGGCGTTACGATTAAGAAAGAAAAGAACGTCTAGAATGTAGTGGCTAATGAGCGGGCTTGTGCTGGCCTGATGAGCCAAGAATGATTGATAGAATTCGGCGCAAAAACTGAACTAAAGAAAAGACAACAAACACGCAGAATGCATGCATACATTAAGGGTAAATGAGGAGGTCGCAGCATAGGAGCCAGAGGCGCGCAGATAAATAAATAAATAAATAAATAAATAGTATATTCTCGAATTTCCAAGACACACCTGACCAGGCATGATCAACTAAAGTCATGTTAAGGCGCTAAGGGAATAGTGCATATTTCCGACGGGAAAAGTGTTGTTTTGGTTCGTTACACTGAGCTTATCCTGCCTGGCTGAAGTTGGCCCAAAGAAGATTGCTCAAGAGCCGACTGCTTAGTGCGGGATTATTCGTTCCAGGCAAGCGTAGGTTCTACGTATCTACTACAATATAGCTCTGTTAAATCTGTGTTCTTACGATAAAGCTGTAGGCAACTTGTTGAGCTGACAACTCTGAATCGAATAAAGTTTAGCTTAACGAGGCGCAAAAATTTAGTGAGGAATGTGTTGCAGCAAGTTTAACGCTGCAAAGTCGTATTTCATATTAAGGAGGCCGTATTTTTAGTAACATGGGGAAAAGAGAAATACGACATTAATATCGTCGGCGCAAAGGTAAGCTTTTCCAACTTCAATAATTGGAATACGTCACTGATGTAAAGTGGAAAGCGTATCGGGCCCAGTACACTTCCCTTAAACACACCAATCGTTTCCTATTTCATTGAGGACATGGAGTCTCCCAAGCCCACCAACTGTGTTCGACAGGAGGGATACGAAGGGAACCAAGAATAGCGATGGTCTGACATACCATGAAAAGCCAGTTTTGTTAACACTTCATTGTGAGGAACGTGGCCGTACGCCCATTTAACCTAAATAAATATAATATTCTCGGTTGCATTGAGGCAAGCAAAATAATATGTGAGCAAACTCTACCGACGAACATGCGTGCAACTAAAGACTTTGCGTTACATTTAAGGGGAAGGCAGCTGAAATGTATAGAAATGGCCGGTAAGAACAAAATTGTTTGTGATATGACGACAGATTTGGTTCATGTGTGTGTACCGTAAAAATCTAGGGCAGACTGAACCTTTTCCGGTTTGCAGGTGTAAAATGCTAAACAAAATCAATATTTCATCGTACACTTAGGCCGCCATCGCGGAATGTTGAACTAGTCGCCGAACTTGTTGGTTGGAGTTGGGCATCGGCATTTTTCTTGGCAGTCGTTATGGTTGTGACGCGCGACTGTCCTGTGCGAAGAGCCCTCCACGTTTCCGTAGCTAGCTGTGTACCACTGTGTTGACCCTTTAGGCTAGGGAACAGCTAACCATTTACCATACTAAAAACCTTGCCTTACGACCTGCTTTGTATGTTAGAGTCGCCCACAGGTCTCCCGCCAAAAGCAACTTAACCTAGTGACCTTGAAAGCGGAAGAACTTCGGAGCCGAATATTACAAATTATTTACAAGTGAGATAGTAGCATTAAGATTTTAACATTTTTCTAATTTCTTTTTGCAAATAATTATAGTATAGTGGTATATATTTTGTAATACCGGTTCCCTAGACCAAAAGTTTGGGTCTGCCGTTAGTGTTGCATCTTTCCTATCCTACCATATTGGACACAGTCCCGCTTTTGTTGTTCGCTCATTTACAAGGAGAATTGTATAGCCATCATTACTCCAGACTAAAGGAAGTTTATGTCCTACCAACGCAAGGATATATCTAGCCAGGCTAGAGAGGTTATCATTTCGCTGACTAGAAACCACTATGAGGTGTTCATGTAGGCCACCATCAAGGGCGTCATGCTCTCTGCGAAATTTTGCCAGAAACTGATTTTTAGGGAGCTAAAGCTGGAAGGTAAGCTGCCATCAATACTGCGTTGAGGAACGCAGGAACCTGGTTTCATCGATAATGTGTGAACACTTACTCCGGGAAATTCACTACAGAGGCTCCCATCATCAGCATCCTCAGTATACACGTTAGCCAGAGGTGGGAAACACTGCAGCTACTGTGCTGCAATAGACAAAAAAGAGAAAACTGCAACTAGTGCTAGCCGGCTGGGCTACGGGTAACGGAAGAACATCTTTCGGTAAGCCACCAGCCGGCTACTGTACAACAAAAATATTATTATGTATCCATAAGGCCAAATAGTGAGAGCGTGGTTGGAGGGTGAGGCTAAGAGGGATAGGGTGGGACAAAGACTCTCACAGCACGAACGCCACTGAGGCCGGCTTCTAGCCATTTCAATAACTGTATCCAGCCAAATATGTTCATCGGCTTTCGGACCCCAACCAGGTGACCGAATAGCTCCAACCGAGGCCAGCTCAGAAGTGAGTGCCTTTATTCCTCTCGACCAAGTAATTGCTTGGACACCCCACCTCTTCTTCCATCCACACCCCCGGCGCACAAACAACGCACGTCGCCGGAGTCGGTGGGCTGGCATGCGTAACACATGGCCGAGCCGTCGTAGCCTGGTGCAAGAAATAACGGTTCTGAGCCGTACATTTCCTTTTCCTGTACCCTAAACAAAGTGTCGAACACCATAATTGCTAATTTGGTGCTCCCACCAGACTTGAGCTAAATTAGGAAGGCACCGGTGGTCGAATGTAACTGGCCTCTTTGGGTCTGCTGCTTTAAAGGGCCAGGATTCACAACCGTACAGTAGGGTCGAACGTACCGCTGTACTGTTCACCCTACCCTTTAGGGCGAGAGACGTCGCGCCTTCGCCAAAGTGGCGAAGGTTGGCACTGCGTTTCGAGCTTTTGGTATACTGTTCGAGGTCTCACCTTTAATCCCACGAACGCCGATACAACTTCTAAGGTAGTTGAATTTTTGAACAATCTCTAGCTGATCGCCACTAAGGGTCGGCATAAGAGGTGGTCCAGGCTAATCGTGAATGAAAGCTTTGCAATTCGACGATGCCAAGCGAAGCCCGAAGCGACGGACAGTCAGTAGTAATCTGTCCAGTGCAGCTTGGCACGTTTGTGAGCTATCACAAATTAGGGTAGTATCATCAGCTTACTCTAAGTCAAAAGGTCGTGCTTTTGGGAGCAGATCCACACCTTCTAATTTGTGTCCTGTAAACGAGATTTCCTTGAGTTCATCAATAGCGAAGTTAAAGAGGAAAGGTGACAGGTGACATTCATTCTCACACAGCTGGAGATATTAAAGGGCAACGACAGTTGCAGTAAGCCTACACACTGCTTGCGCTACGCGCATACAATGCCCGAATAATATTTACACACTCCTTATGTATACCTTTCCTGAGTAGACAGTCCCCATGTGCACGTCTATCCACCAAATCCAATGCAAATTTGAGATTAAGGAACAGGACACCGGTGGGCAGCCAATACATGTGACGGCGCTGCAACAACTAACGCAACGTAAAGCTGTGGTCATTGCATCCACGGCCTCGACGAAATCCGGTTTTCTCATCATGAATACTGTTTACACGAGTGTCAGTCAGTCTGTGAAGGAGGACAGAGGCAAGCAAGTTGGAGACGACGGAGCTCAGACTGTTTCCTCTATGGCTGCTGCTTTCCGATCGTTAGCCTTCCTTGTAAATTGGGAGCGTGACAAAGCGACTCAAGTACGTTGGGACCGTTTCCTGCTCTCACAGTTTCACTAGTAGCTCGTATAAATGATCCACAAGAGCAGGTTCCGCCGAATTTGTAGTGGGTTGGTGGCTAATCATCTGGTTCCGCGGCTTTATTTAACTTCAACAGTTTGATCTTTCATTCAGCTTCTTTGCGAGAGGGTGGATCTAAATGGAGAGCACACTGGGCATGGCGATCAGTGCCCGGCGAGAAGTCTAACATTTCCGCCGGATTAAATTGCCTTTCAAAGTGCTCAGCCCAACGCTACAAGCGTTTTGACAAGTTGTGGATAGGCTGTCCACTCTCGTCACCAATTGTTTCACTAACCAGGTCTGCTGCTGCCCGATTCCGCTACCAGCCGCTCTAAGTTACGATGGTTGCTATGGGCAGCGGCCCTTTCCATCCCGGAAGCACGATGAGACCACCAAGCTTCGCGGTGTCTCTTTAGGCTAGCACGGAGTTTGGCCCGGAGCTCTTTGTGTGCTTCGTTGTACTCGCCTTCAGCCGGAATATGTCGGCGAGCATTGATAGGTTCCAGGTACTGCGAAGAGACCCAATGTCCATGTTGGCGATTAGACATATCGCAGGAGGATTTTCCTGCTGCTACAAAGGTCTGATGGATATGAGGCCAGTGAGCTCCAGTTGCATCTAGTGAGCACATATCTAACTCGCATGACAGCGTGCGTTGGTAGTCATTCAGCACCGCTGGCTTCGCCAGTTGGCTGGTGTCAATGCAATCACAACGCCGTGGGCGTCAGCCAGAGCGCAACCGCAGGACAGCACATGCAAGTTCATGGTCGGTGTCCACACATGCACTCCAACTCGAGCGACAGTTTTGGATGCAGCCTCACCATCGGTAACTTATCGCAATGTGGTTGATTTGCCTCCAAGGCTGGTTTGAGGCTCGTGGGCGCAAAGTCATCTCCGGCGGGTGCTTTGTCGGAAGCTATCGGAAAATGTGCGAACGATTCCGGCAAGTTTGAGCAAAATTTCGCTCAGCCGTATACCCGATGTAACACATATAGCTTGCCAATGACCACAGCCACAAGCCGATGCAGGGTTAACGCCGTCGCCTCTCAGGGCACTTCTGTCACAGGCTTACGGGAAAATATTTAGGCTCAGCAAACATAGGTTGCGACATTTGACCGACCAGGACAACAGTTCACAATCAACCTTTGTAGTCGGAGCGGATCTGAATCAACCTCCAAACGCTCCAATTCAAGCAAAAGCCAAGCTTGCTGTTGATGCCACCCAGGTTTTGGTGTAGCAGCGCGTAAGAGTGTATAGCGTTGCACTTCACTGAGAGGCAAGAGAAACTTCACGGCTTGTAATTGCGACGAACGCGAACGGTCGAAAACAAATTCGACGTATCTGTGTTAGGGAGTTATATTTTGTACCGGGTTCCTAGTCGGCACCGGATACAACGTTAACTTTATACCCGGTAGCTTAGACGTTACGGTCTTGATCTCGGCGACCAAGCTGCGTGCCTCCGAGGTCACATTAACGGAAACTTTCGGCGCGAAGCTGCGGACACGCAACCTAAGCCTACGGTGAAATATTCGCTTGCCTTTCATAGTAACAGCCGTGCCTTTTGTCTTCATAGACATAAACTTTCTTTAACACTTCGACCTTATGGTCGGCTCCAAAAGATAGAATTATATGCACGCTAGGCCACATTTCATGGTCTTTGGTACTAGCACCAACGCGGCCACCAACACACACAACCCTGTCCTGCCTCAAGCTTCAGAGCATTGCAGCATCATCATCAACAGCAGTACATCAGCCATTTGAACTGATGCTTCGCTGCCATACAACCATGAGGATCTATGAAATAAGGAATAAGAAGATGGAGAGAAAGGGACTTGCCCGAAAACCTTAATGCCCTAAGCAAACATTCAGGGTCAGGGCGCCTACACCTTGTGTAGACAACACACCGTCACACACAGCTGACTGTCGTGCAAAGATAAGGCGGCATCGGCGAGACAGCTTCCTTGCGGCTTTCAATGCCCGGGGTCGTAATCAGCCATTATCCAGCAGATAACTCAGCACCAAACACACTTTAAACAGACAATCCAAGTAGGAGACGGCAGCAGATGCGCCAAGGGTGTCGGTTGCGAGCCATGTCCTGTAAAGTCTCAAGCGAAGCACAAGGTGAGTCACGTGGACTCCAACCCGGAAGGCGAGACGGACCAACGGCACCCAGTTTAGTTGTCAGTGACTTCCTCTCACGCTACCAAGTCAACTTCTGTCCACCTCGAGCTTCGCGCCATTCTACACCTGGTAGACTGAACAAGGCCCTCCTAGGTAAGCGGTGACCAGGCATGCGTAGCACGTGCCCGAGCCAACGCAACTTATTCAGTGCTATCTGTTGCTCTAGGGAGCTAGCATGATCATCACCACCTAGTACTCGCCTACTCACATCATCGTTGCGGACACGCTGGTGCCATCCGACGCCAGCAATGCTACGCAAACAACGATGAGCAAAGACTTGAAGGCGCCTCAGATCTTTAGACCGAAGGGGCCAAGTTTCACTACCATAGAGCAGAACGGCCCTCACTGTGGCCTTGTATACACAGCCTTTCAGATGGAGAGAAACTCCCTTCTGTCGCCAAAGATGCCGCAGGTTCAAGTAAGCAGCTCTGGCCTTTGCAATGCGAGAGCTCACGTCAGTTTCTATGCGCCCATCATTGCTGATGCAGCTGCCAAGATAAGTGAATTGATCAACCGCCTCGAGTTCCTCGTTAGCAAGCGTCAAGGGGTCATCAAGTGGCTGGTGGTCCTGCAGCAACACTTTGCACTTTGAAGGTGCGAAGCGCATACCAAATAATGGAACCACTCTGGAGGGGCTATCCAGTTTTGACTGTGCCGCCTGAACGTTGTCGAAAAGCAAGACAATATCGTCCGCATACTCTAGATCAACTAACCTCTCACCAGGCAGCACTTCAACGCCTACATCATGATATTCCGCAAGGGAACACTCCATGATATAATGCACGACGAAATTGAACAAAAACGGGAAATCGGACAATCCTGACGAACGCCACTTGTAGTCGAAAAGCTATCCGATAGGGCACCATAGACCCTGACGCGGCCAGTAGTGTTCGAGTATACAGCACGAAGGATGTTCACCTATTTCTTGGGAACACCTTTTTGCGCAAGTAATTCGAACAGCGTCAATCGATCGACTGAATCGAACGCACTCTTGAAATCGAGGAACACAGCTATTGTCGGTCTGCTGTGTGCGTGGCGCTTCTCTAGCACCTGCCTCAAAGTAAATATATGGTCTACACAGCCACGTCCTGGGAGAAAACCAGCCTGCTCTTCTCTAATCCGGGATTCCCATTCTGCAGTGAGGCGTCGAACCATAATCGAGGCCAGTAATTTTGTCACAACTGGCGTTAGGCTAATACCCCTGTGGTTCGCACAGTCTGTGCGACTGCCCTTCTTGTATATTGCCACTATAATCGATTCGCTCCAAGTAGTTGGCACACTCTCTTCGTTCCAGATACGTTCGAATAGGGAGGTCAGTGCCCTGCAGAGGACCTCACCTCCATCCTTAAATAGTGCAGGTGGTAGGGAATCGGGGGCAGCGGCACGAAAACGATTGTGGGCTGTGATCGCATTTCGGACTTCGGCCTCCGACGGAGGCTCTAGACTAAGCGTCCACGGTACGTCCTGCATCACCTGAGTAGGAAGAGGTCCGGGAGCAGGGGGCCAGCTGAACTGATGTTCAAAGTGTTCAGCCCAACGAGCCATATGGCGCTCCTTATTGTGTATCAGCGCACCCGCGCTGTCTCTGATTGTCTCACTGACCCCCGGTTTTCTGGGATCAGTTGTGCGGATTAGCTGAAAGAACTTACGGTAACTGCCTACTGCTCCAGCCTCCTCCATTTCTTGAGCTCGAAGGGTCTACCAGGCTTCCTTGTCAGCACGTAGGCTCCGCTTTAGTTCACGTCTAATAGCCCGTCTGGTCACATTGTGTTCAGAATTAGCCGGGAGGTGCCTTCTAGCTTCCAACAGGTTCAGGATACCCAGTGACTGTTGCGGTGAGGACTGAAAGTGCCACAAACGGATGCTCCTGCGTCGTGCATAGCGGCCGAGATTCTATTCCACGGAAGTGCAATGTCATTGGGACAAGACATCGAGAGTTCGCTATGCAGTGCTTCTTGATTGGCTTGCCTGACAGAGGGCTGGGACATTTTCTCCGTTGCCAATCGGGGGAGACGCTTTGTGCGGTTTCCCGTAAAGTTCATGGAGAAACGACAGCGCACCAAGGCAAGATCAGAGTCGACACAGGTAATCCAGTACGAGCGGCAATCCAGAATGGAAGCGCGCCACCTGTAACTTGTGGCTATGTGGTCAAGTTGCGTCCATCGTTGGCCAGCTACAAGTGGACGCCAAGTGGCACTTCGGCGCCCACTGTGTCTAAAAGCAGTGCTACTAACAAACAACTGGTGCTCTGCACACAGTTGCAGCAGCCGCTCGCCGTTGTCAGTCCGTTCGGAGTTAAGTCCAGGCTTACCACCCAGCTAAGCTTCTGAAGAGCTCAGACGCCCTACTTGTGCGTTTATATCCCCTGCAAGTACTATAATATCTGAACTAGTAGTACTGCGTAACGACGTGTTCAGATCGTGATAGAAAGTGTCCTTGACTGCATTAGAACTGCGGGCAGTGAGAGCATAGGCAGAAATCACAAACAAACAGCGTTTTGTTTTACTTCGCGAATTCACCTTAGCTGATGTCGTCAAACGGGCTGCACATAAACGGCTGTTCACCGAAATCCAATCAACCAACCATGACTCAGCCTTGGAGCTTATAATGATACCTACACCAACTTGACCTGTGAGTGCCGCATCGTCGTCTCCGGATGCGTGCAATCAATAACGAGACGATAAGCCGGGTGCAGTTAATTCAATAACCCCGTTAGGGTCATTAATCCTAGTTTCGGACACACAACGCACATCAACACCCAGTGTATCCAAGGTGCGTGCGAGTGCAGCCTGCTGACCTGTTTGTCTTAGAGTGCGGACGTTGAATGTCGCCATGGAAACGGGACAGCGTGGCCTTATAAGGAACTTTTGCCGATAGGCGTCCGATAGGTGCTGTGGGATGGTGGCTGCAGATGGTTCTACTCCAGTAGCAAATCGGTTGCTGTCAATTAAGCTGGGAATTATAGAAGGAAGATTAGTAATAGGGGCCGGGATGGGAGTAAGAGAAAAAGGTGGAAAAGAAAGAAGGGAGGCGCCAGCAGTAGCATGTTTTCGCTTATCCGCCCTGCTGTATGCAGCAGATAAGGCGACCCTTGATAATCTGCGCGACGGCCGATGCAAGATGAAGTTTCTGTTTGAAGATGTCATGGTTGTATGTGGGCTGACATTCTGCCAGGGCGCCCGGACCAAGACAGGAGAACGATTAAGGTCCTCATCCAAACCCTTTGGCTCAAACGCCTGTCCACAAGGCAGCGGGGTGGCAGTGCTTTAGTTTTACAGAAATGGACGCCATCCCATTTCAAACCCCCAACCTGGAGTACCAACAGACTGAGTTTGTCTGACCTCACACCATTGACCAACCTGGTAGGAGTAGCACACAAGACGCTCGGAGGCATCACCCAGTATCGCTCAAGGGGTCACTGAGCTACGCAAACCGTCGCACCACCATAAGGTCCAGTCTCGTTGTGACGGACAGCATTTCATAGACCTTTGCTACAAGCATCCTGAACTCCTTCGCACTCCAAAAGACCTGACTCCCTTGACGACAACCGGCATGCTCCACATCTATGTTAATGGTTCACCTGTATTGACATGCACTAGCCGATTAGCCCTGGAAAAGTTCAAAGCGGCTAAAGCAAAGTACGCGCAAATGCTCGAATTGGGAACAATCCGTCCGTTCAAGGGGCCGTTACACGTGGTCCACAATAAACCCACGGTTGACGCCCCTGCAGTGACTACAAGGCACTAAGAAAAATTACCGTCCCTCTAACTGGTTAGTCGATCTTAAGCAATATCGGCCTGGTTCACGCCTATCGACAGATACCGATAAAACAAGACTACATTCCTGAAATAACTGTCTACACGCCGTTTGGCTTTTTTGCGTAACACAGAAAGCCTTCCGACCTCAGCTACGCTGCTCAAACTTTCCGGCGTTTCAATCACGGAACAAAGCAAGGAATCGAAGGCATTTATGATTATCTAAATGCCATGCTTATCGCCGGCTCGGTTGGCGATGAACATTTCCATTGTCTTAACGCACCTTTCAAACGTTTGACGCAACATCCGGTTACCGTCAACCCAATATATGCAAGCTTGACAAAAACACCATCGACTTTTGGGCCATCGAATATCCTTCTCTGGTATTGATGCTATGCCAGACAGACTGCGGGCACTGAAGTAGTATCCTGCTCCTAGCTCCTATAAACATCTATGCAGGTTACTTGGCCTCGTCATTTACTACAGTCGTTTTATTCCTATCTGCGCGAACAGTGTTCAACAGTGACTGGCTTGCTCCGTCTTAAACAACACTCTTTTCCTTTCCTAGATGACGCTACTTTAGCTTTCTAGAGGCTCAAATGCCCTATCTCTACCATAGCACTTCTTGCTCACCGCGTCTCTATGGCGCCGAGTTCCCTTAAGGCGGACGCATCAAACAACACGGTTAGCGCAGCTTTCTGACAACTCATCTGACAACTCATCATCATAGATTTGCTCTCAAAACGTCTGCAGCCTACCAAATCTCGTTTTGGCACATACGGTAGGGAACGATTAACTACCTGCCTAGGTATCAAACACTTCCGGCATCCTCACAAAGGTGGACAAATTACCGCCTTCAGTGATTGCAAGCGCAGCGATCGGCGCAACCAACAAAAATTCTCTGCGAGAAACTCGACATCCAGCTTACGTTTCTCAGTTCCTGACAGACGTGCCAGGTGCACTTAATCCCGTGGCACCCACACTTTTATGCATTCTTCCGATCAGCTAAGTTCCTGCTTCCAAATAACTAAATAAATAAATAGTTTGTCTCGAAGTTGTCGAGACACACCAAACCAGGCATGATCAACATTTACATCAAAATATGTTCGCAACAAACACGTTGCTATGTATGTAATTGACAGTAAGCCGAAAGTTGTACAGGCTGCGGAAATTGTAAAATTAAGCAGGAGAAATAAATTCGTCAATGAATGACGACACGTTGGGTTCTAGCGTGCTTAGTGTTAACAGTTAAGGCACTATATGTGCAGTGAAAACGATACATATAGGTAGGCATTATCCTATTTTTGAGTGTCAGGAACATATTGAATTGTGATTCCAGTCGACTTTCCAGTATGTATATGTGGGCAGTGACATTATTTATTTGAGAGTCACATCCGCTGCGTCGCGGTGTTGCTAAACGGATATTTTTAGCTTTTATAGGGAGAACGTTTGCTAGGCGAAAACTCACCACGTCCTGGAACACTGTTAGAAATCCGTATGTACATTAATGTACAACTGGCTGAGCAGCTTGCCGGCTGATTTTACACTCGGTTATCCGCTCTTAAATGACTTCCAATTTCCTCTGTTAGTTGATAAGGTATCTTGGTCAGGGCAGCCATAATGGCTGACGCCAATCGAGGATAAGAGGTTCACGAAGAATCGTCTTTGTGAGTGTCCAGGTGAGCAAAACGTCAGTTTCTTGCGTCTGGATTTTTCAGGCTTATGTATGTTTTTCAGGACCGTAAAGGTATGGTGTCCATCTATCATTACTGGACAACGGCCGTGGTAGTGAGTGCAGTTGTATCCATTTGTTGTAAAGCTGTTACCTGTAGGTCCTTGTGGGTTGTGTCATGTCCATGATAAAAAAGAGTTTCTTGGTCCAATCCCAAATCCCCAAGAAGATGCGGACCTCAGAGAAAAGGGAATGTGAGAGACAACCAAGACCGCAAAGAACAGGAGTGGAAAATAACCTTGTTAAAGTCCTATTACATAACATTTAGATTACAGAAAAAATGATGTACAAGGTGCAACAATTATTGTATTGAAAAAGTCAGTTTGAACGCTACACGAAAGCAATGGTGTAGCAGTCTGGAGATTCCCCGGTTTGCTTGTGTAAAATTCTAACCAAAATTCTATAATTGCACACTTAGGCAACCGGTGTGGTTTGTTGAACTGATTGCTGAGTTCGAATGCTTTACTTGTTCATCGCCATTTTTGCTTGGCGCTCGCTTCGGTTGCAACGCGCGACTGCTCGGTGTGTTGTGTTTGCTCCGTTTCCTTAGCGAGAGAGTGCACGGTGTCGTTCGTTTATAGCCAGCTAACAGGGAGTCTTTTGCTGAACCAATAAACGTTTCCCTGCAACTCGATCCGTCTTCTGGAATCGCGCTCTGGGCTCCCGGAATAGGCAACCATCTAAAATGGCCGTATAAGTTGATTGCTACCATCGACATGGAACACAGAGCGTTGCGCCATTAGGCATCGGTCTGCTATTATGCAAGTATTGCTTGGGAAGTGAGAAAGCAGATTTCAAAGACCAGGGGCGTTTGAATGGTGGATGAACAGCCAACCCACTTTGATAGGAACACGGAATAAGTAAGTGAATGTATGAATGACTTACGACGGAAGAGATTCAAAGGTCAATTTGTGATAAATCGGCGGATAGATAGGACTCAAACGCTGAGTAAAATTGTTCGGGAGATCAAGACAAAAAGGCGACGCGTGGGTACTAAGAGTATAGGGCTACGGCGGACTGAGATGGGAAGATGCTGTGAGAGAGCTTACCTCCTAAATAAGTAAGTGTCAAACCATTTGCTGCAAAAATGGACAAAGAAAACGCAAAAAGGATTGGTTAAGAGGCGGATGTACATACTAGTTGAGAAAGGATTGATCGATAGAAGTGTAGTAATAAAGATCTGTTAAAGGAAAGCGCACATGCAAACCAAATGTATATTTAGCGTCGCACAGAGAAACGAGTTTTTCTAGGGTGCTAATAAAATGGTATTAGTGTGTGCTGATTCAGACGAGCCGGTGAGTCTGTTGTGCTCATACATGGGTGTGTGTCGCAAACATAGCAGCGAGTAAGTGAGAAATGAACACCTAGGAATAAGAAGCTAACGGGTGTCTGTTTGCTGACTAGATAAGAGAGGGATGAACTAAAAAGCTAAGAAGGTTAATTGACGGAATGGCAGCGAATGGCTGCAATGCAAACGTATATTAATGTTGCTGTGGATAACAGACCATGTGGCTTAACCGCAGCAGCTAGGGTGCTGTAATAGTACCAAGCTGGATCGAGCCAGGGAATCCTATCCCGAGAGCTGGAGGATTGCAGGTAAAACAGTCTAAGACATTACAGCGAGTAAGGGATAAATGAACATCTAGAAATATGAAGCAAAACAGCGGCTTGCGCTGAATACATGGATATGCTTACACGATAGAATGAAGCTAGGAGAGGTTTATAATGGGAGGACAGCGAACGGGAGCAGCGCAAGCATACGATGAGGTTGTTAAATATTTCAGAGCATAGGAGGCTAAGAAGCATCGACTCGCAGATAAGCAAGTCGTGCTGGGGTGTTAATGGAAAATAACTAAAGAAGCCTGAGCCGGGAGAACCCAGTGAGAGAGCTGAACTACAATTAATTGGTTGTCGCAGACGAGTACGTGACAGCTGAGCATCTAGCAAGGAGCAGTTGTTCACGGACCAGATGAGATAAGGAAGGTCGCCAGAAGAGATAGAGAGTATTATAAAATCAAAAGCCTCTCCTAGTTTCAAATGCTATGGATTTAGCGTCTAGAGAGGACGTCATCACCTTGTAGGCTAACCACTGTCAGTGACAGTGGTAGATAGGTGGCGCTATATCCCAGCTAGTTTGCAAATTATTGCGCTCAGCCAACGTCCCCCATGGCTCAGTGGCTTAGGCTGCTGGCTAGTTGGCATATGCCTCTAGCGGTCAAGGGTTCGATCCTCCTTAGAGGACCGAGGGAGTGCGCGCCACTGACGAGCCCCAATAGGGCGAAACGCGTCTGGCGCTTTTCCGGACTAAGCTCCGCTATGTAGCTTGTGAACTGTTGGGATGAAAGCCTTATCAGATTTTAAGCTAACAAGGTTGAATGAAGAAAGGACAGCAGATAGGAAGGATGCGAGCATACGTTAAGTTTACTGTGGGAGTCGCATCATATAAGGCTAAAGCATGGCGGTGCGTATGTACACAATTCATGCTAGGATGCTGGGATGATACTACTTTGGATAGAGTTAGGGAATGCTAGTCCGAGAGCTGGACGCTTGCAGGTGAAATAGTCGAAGAGGTTACAACCATTAAGAGATATGAGAACGTCTAGAATAGAGAGGCTAAGGAGCGGCTGTGTGCTGAATTGCTGCGTTAAGAAGGAGTGTTATAAGAAAGCCAAACTTTTTGTATGAAAGGAGGACCGCAACCAGGCAGAATGCATGCGTACATTAGGTTACTGAGGACGCCGTAGCATATGAGTGAGAGGCGCGCAGATACTGTGTCCTATTAGGGTGCTAAGATATCAGTGCTAAGGAAGACTGAGCGGGAAGAGGCCAGTGAAAGATCTGGACTCATACACGAGCAAGTATCCCAGAATGTGCAAGGAGCAACGGATAAATAAACGTTTAGAAAGGAGGGGCTAGGGAGCATCTGTGCGCAGACCATACGCGTTATGCTTGCTCCACAGAAGCAGGCTGAGAAAGGTTTCTTGAAGAAAGGACGGCGAACGGATGAAGCTCAGGTATACGATATGGTTGTTAAATAGTTCGCAGCATAAAAGGCTAAAACGCGGCGACGCGCAGATAACGAAATCATGCTGGGGGGCTAACGGTATAAAACTAGTGAGGAGTGAGTAGGAAGAGGCCAGTGACAGGGCTGAACTACAAGTGCTAATTTGTCACAGTCGCGTAAGTGATGTCTGAGCATCAAGCAAGGAGCGAGTAATGAATAAATGAACGTCAAGAAAAGAGAGGTTAAGGAATTGCTTTGTACAACTTACATGAGTTATGTTTGCTCTGCCGAAGATAGCTAAGAATAGTTTAATGATAAAAGGACAGCGCACAGAAGCAGCGCAAGCATACAATACCGCTGTTAGATAGTTCAGAGCATAAGAGGATAAGACACAGCGACGCGCTGGAGAATTAATGGAACAAAACTAAGGAAGCCTGAGCCAGGAGATGTCAGTGAGGGAGCGGAACTACAATTAAGTACGTGTCACAGACGAGTATTTGACAGATGAGCGTTTAGCGAGGAGTGAGTAATGGATAATTGGACGTCTAGAAAGGAGAGGTTAGAAGCTGCGCTGCACAGACCACCCGAGTTATGTTTGTTCCACAGAAGACAGCTAAGCAAGGTTTCAAGCTGGAAGGACAGTGAACTGAAGGAGCGCAGGCGTACAGTACGACTGTTAAATAACTCAGAGCATAAGAAGACAAGACGCAGCGACGAGCAGATAATAAACTCATGCTGGGAAAGTAATGGAAGATAATTAAGAAAACCTGAGCAGGGAAAAGCTAGTGAGAGAGCTGAACTACAATTGAATATGTGTCGCAGATGAGAAAGCGACAGTTGAGCATCTAGCAAGGAAGCCAGTGCCAGGAAAAACTGGTGAGAGAGCTGGACTACAGTATAAGTCGGTGTCATAGACGTTGCGATTGATAGTTAAATGAATGTCTAGAAAGAAGCGGCGGTGCGCGGACTACTTGCGTTATGTTTGCTACTGTTCCTGCCCAACAAGCATGATCCTGACATAGACAAGCTCCGACGCAATACTTATTTGAAACTTAGCGGTTTCACTCGCTTTAGCTGAGTGAACCAATCTTTGTGACGTTTCACAAAATTCTTTCAGACCCGACCGCGAGGAGTCGACTTGTTTTTAATGCTCTACAAAACCTGTCTCCTCCGGCATACCTACTTTGCGGAAGCTGGTAACCGAACGCTTCGTATGGCTCAACCTCAACCGCGATGTCCGCCCTTTGTCTCGCTCGTGCTTAGTTTCAGTACGCCAACGTATACAGCTTCACCGAATGCCAATTTGGTTTCCTTCTAGCTCCTGACGCCTGTTTCGCGCACTTCCATTTTGACCTGGTCGGCGCTTTGACACTATGTAAAAGCTACGTATACCTACTCATCTGTGTCAATCGATTCATCCGTTAGCCAGTAGCAATCCCGATAGCTAACTGTTCATTTGAAACAGTTGTATAAGCTTTTCCAGAAAGCTGTGTAGCACAATTTGGTTATCCAAGCGTGGTAAGTACAACAGAGCGTCATACTTTGACGGATCCACCAGGGAACTTCTAAACTTACTTGGTTGCCGACACGAGCAAACTACTGTATACCACCCTGCAGCTAATGAACTAGTTGTAAGTTCCACGGGCAACTCAAATAATCACACTGTGTCTAATGTTGTACATCCTGGCGCTAAACACCCGCTCGTTCCCTTAGGGATAAGGAAGACGTACAAAGCTGAGTTGTACGCCGCACCTTCTTCGCTAAATTTTGAATGCCAGTAACGCTTACCTAGTGAACGAGTCTCACCGAAGCACCAACAGATTTCGACTTTAGCGCATACGCAGCACACTAATCACATCAAGTGCGGTAGCTTCAGCCTACGTAACCCGGGACACATAGTTTGCGTACGAACCTAGACGAGGGCCTTGCTTATTGCAATCTCGCGTTCTTAGCACCAAAAGCGTACGCTGGCCCATTCAACCTTCTTATTCTGCCCCGTACCGCGTCGTGCAGCGAAGTGACAAGAAGAGTTCAGTTGACTGCAATAGTAAGACTGAGATGACCAACATCGAGTGTCTCGTTCCAAGATTCCCTGACGACTCTGACACTTTGATTGACCAAGCATTTTCAAAGCTTGCGCCATCAAAGGCAGAGTTGCAACTACCAATGCGTCACTCCATTTTAGTGGTACCTACAATCTCAACCAAGAGCACTTTTACGCTCCCTAATAGAAATCATCGCAGAAGGAGGCTCAAATTTCCTGTTCGTTTTGCGGACTTCGTTAGCATTTGCCATTTTACATAAAAACGTGCTTCTCCCATTTGCTTGCTCTTACCAAACGTGTTTCAAAGATTAAAAAGAGGCGCAAAATGTTTTACAAAAGCAAAATAGTGCAAACCTTTTGAAAAGTGCGAACACAGCGCCGCAAGTTTCACGCTTCATACGATTTTGTGTATTGCTACGGATTTACGCTGCACTGCTTTATTTTGTTTTTCATTTACCCCCGACGGTTGGTTGTGCAGTTTCTCCACCTTAGTGAGGACACGGTATGGATCCCCTCGGGTTCATTTGCATGGTTTTCCGCTAGCCGCAACATCAGGTTTCGCAACCTGGTCTCACAGAAGGTGAACAGACCACACATAGAGCGCAGGACTGCTTACAAAGTAAGTGCTGGCGTAGGGCTATATGTCAGTCTGGAGATTCCCCAGTTAGCCTTGTAAAATTCTAAACATAATCACTATTTCCTTGTATACCTAGACGACCGGTGTGGAAAGTTTAATTGGTTGCTGAGTTTAATGGTTTGAGTGGCGCATTGCATTCTTGCCTAGTACTGGTTGCAGTCGCAATACGCGATTGTCATGTGCGCTGTGCACCGTGCATTGCCCTAGCTATGTTCAACGGTGGTGTTTTATGGCTAAGCAACAGGAAAACTGTTGATGTCTCACTGAAAGTTTCCCTGAAACCGTCCCGATATTTTAGATTTGCCTTTCTGGCTCCCGTTAGAAGATAATGGCTAAATAGCCAATATAAATTGTAAAAATTGGATTTGCCCTAGAATGTGCACACGCGGTAGTATCTTGTAGTGTGATTATAAATAATGAAAAAATGTGGCTCTGATCAAATTTTCAATGTAAATTTGTGGCCTGCGAATTTATTTATTGTCGAGTTCTATCTAGCACGTCACAGGGGTTGCAGCCGGAGTTTTGTGACTTTTGTAAGGGTGACGCTTGCTAGCCAACTATCCACCAAATGCTGGAACGTTTCCGCCAAACACTTTAAAGAGTGCGGTCGATTAGCAAGGAGCGCTTACAATCACCAGGGTAAGGATAAGCTGTAGAAATATTTGACTTCTGGGATAGCGATTAAAGTGGAGCAATTGCTCTTGGCAGTAGAAGCATCATATCGCTACTATAGCTAGGCATTTGAGGTTCTTATAAATAAATGTCGAGGCAATTTTAAATATGGCTATCTCGTTCGTTTTCCGTTGTGTCGATCGTACCTGAGTTTGTCCAGTTATGCACAATGGTATTGTGTCCGGGAGGTAGCGAGTGCATATGTGTGCCGGTATGGGCAGCAGCTTTGCCCTTTGTGTACTTAGTGTGCACTCGTCAATGAGCCAAGGGCCAAGTGAGTGGCCTGCGTAAGTCTTCCGCACAAATTCGTCCCATCCATTCCTTGATCTCTAGAAGCTCTAGGTGGAATTCCTTATACCTCATAAAGCAAGAAAAGAGGAACAAGCAGGTAGAATCTCAAGGAACAGGCGTGGAACTGAGCAGTATACTAATCCTGCGTAAATTTATTTAGGATCTAAGAAAATGCAAGTTACAAAGCGTAACGAATCATATGTTGAAGTTGTCGGTTATTTGGTCATACTACTAGTACTAAAAGTTTCAAGTGCATTTGCTTATCTCTTATGAAGCAAAATGAAGAGCGTTGTACTGAAAGCTACCTGCAAGATGACAGTGAGCATTCAAAGATGCAGCTAAAATGTAGAAATTAGAAAATACTAATGGACCTAAGGTCTTGCAAAAATGCGTTGTTGTGTGAGTATCAACTATCAAAGGCGTGGCAGCTTTACAGGTTATGTAAGCATCGGTGCTTGCGAAGATAAAGCACAGCAGTGTGTGCACCAAATGAGACACACGCTAGCTAGAGCGGTGTTAACTAGGTGTACTTAAAGGAAAGTCAGTAGAATGACATGTGTAAGCTCACAGTAAATTGTGGTATAGGTAAAGGCATACGTAGCTAGAGCGCAGCGATCCGCGGAGCTTTATGAATTAGATGCTTGCTAGCAGAATGCAGCTAGAACAAGTTAAGCAGGGAACAGACAGTGAAAGAACTGGACTGTGTTTAAAGTCGGTGCTTAAGATGTCGCAGTGAATACGTTTCCAGGGAACTTCTGGATGTGTAGGAGTAACAAGCAATAGCGTGCCGTCAAATCGCTCACAGACAATCTGTGTGAAGTGTGCCATTGTTAAAATAAGGGAAGGCTGCGAAACGTGATGATGTAAGCAAGCAGTAACAACCTAACAGACAATTAGCGCACCAAATTTCTTTTCGACAATTCTCATCAGACGTATACAAAATAGATGTTCATAAGCAACTAAGCGTTTTACTATTCATAGCTAGTAGCATGGTACATAGTGTACGGACGGAAAAATGCTGCAAGTATCCAAAACAGAAATGCACAATGGGTCTGTAACTTTTAGGTCACGTGACTATGGCAAGTCCATGCCAATTCATTAGCTGCATCGGAGTCTTTTTTATTAACGTCCAGTGGCAGCTCTACGATTGCAACGGCTTCAGCCATAGTCAGAAAATGTCTTCTGAGCCCACTTAGGGTCCACCTAGGTAAAGCACAGAAAAAATTAGGCGTTCTTAAATTTTATTTGATGACCCTTCTTAAGTAGGTGTTTTAAGTTAGAGCTGTAGACGTTCTTCACTTTTTCATTCGACAGATACCGCGTACTGTGAGTGCTACGCGGTAACTCGGTTTTTTGGCTTGCCATACTGATCGAGATTTTTAGTTGAAATAACGTGGAAAACAGTGTTTGAATAAACACTTGAAACGAAAGTTGGCTCTTGTCAAATTTCATCTGATCCAAGGTATCTTGGGCCGACTAAAGTGGTACTGGCCAAAGCGTCTTCCTGACGCTTAGTGGTAATTTTGCGGTTGTTCCCTTTTTAATCCCGTTTTACACCCGGTTTTGCCTTTTTATTGTGGTAGTTTTACGGTTGTATACGTGTTTTTAAATTCTGCGTTGTTTTCCACTTCAATATGGTCGTCACGCGAAAAACCGGGACGGATGAAGACCTCGCGTCTTCGTTTGATGAGTCAAATGCACCCTGCAGCAATTCTGCCTGTTCAAGGCCAGTCACAGATTCATCTGATGGTATCCAGTGTGATATTTGCTCTCGTTGGTAGCACAAAAGTTGTACCGGCCTCCGAGCGAATCAGTACAAGATGCTATCATCCAGCGAAAGCCTTCTGTTTAGATGTGCTGATTGTTGCGCTCAGAAAGCGAAGCTCCCGGCTTTTACCTGTGCTTAATTCAAAGCACTAGCGTCCAGATTCACAATTGTCGAGAAGGCATTAGCCTCACTTGCCTCACTTGCCTCGCTCAATTCTAAATTGGATTTGATTATAAAATCCCTGAATAACGCGAATGTGAACGCTGTAACTGACTGTCCTTCTGCTGATAGTCCAACCGTTGACGAGGAGTTCATCCTACCGGACGCTCCTGTTCACGTGGATATAACAGACACAGATGCCTCGGACGGCATTGTTGATCCGCCCCAAATGAAAGGCGAATCACGGGCTCCTGAGCCATTAAAGAATAAGCCTAAGATGGTAAGGAAAGCGCGCAAACCCTCCGCCCCCAAACCGGAAGGTGACAAAATGCTCAAGAAGCAAGCGCCTGCTTTGAAAACACCACCTGATGTTGCACTTCCCTCAGTGAGACAAGAGGTGCCATCGCCTTCGATTTCACCAATTCCCGTCAGACAACCATATGGCGTGGATGGTAGAGCATGTGGTGTAAATACACCTCGTCGAGGCGATTCTTACACAGATAGCAGTGCGATTTTCAGAAACGTCACTGAATCCACTGCAGCTCCTCCTGCCGAGCGCATGCTTTAGGATCTTGATTGGCTTAAAGTTTGTGTGACCAGGCTTTTACCACCAGGTTTCCCTGGCGTTACTCTCAGAAGCTCATCAGATGGGGAACGTTACGGTTGGTCAACCAAATCCTGGACCCCGTTTGCTTATGGTGGTCCTCTCCACCCCAGAAGAGCGCAGGGCCTTACTGAGATTTGCCTTCAAACTCAAGGGTACCAACGTTAGCGTGCAACCAGACCTTCCGTTAGCGGATAGGTTAACGTTAAAGGAAGCCATCAGAGACCTAAAAGCCCGGCGTGCAGCTGGCGAGCAAGGTCTCCGTTTTGTGGGTTTTCAGGTGGTCAGCCGGCGGTCCTTTGCCGCCCTGCCAGAACCTATACTAATTGCGCCCGACCCAGGGCTGGTCGGGCCGAAACACTCCAAGTAGTACTTAGTAACGTGCGTAGCCTGAGGAACGAACTGTGCGAGGTGGGTCTGCTCGTAGACAAATCTCGGCCGGATATACTTGCTTTCACTGAAACGTGGCTGTCTGAGGAACTCACAGCTGGCGAAGTATATCTGCCTGGCTACGCACTGTGTCGCGCTGATCGCTCCACTGGCCGTCAAGGGGTGGTGTAGCTCTTTATGTGAGTTATCACATCGACGTATTGAGGACCAGCGTTTTCCAGTCTCTCGACAAATCTGTTGAGGCTCTCGCA
>OX104065.1:136271639-136289563 GCA_944474145.2 Dicrocoelium dendriticum | reverse complement strand
ACAAATTTACTAATCGCACGCAGTAGTTGGACCGAGTCAGCTGACGCTGGAGAAGGCGTTGATGTGATCTACCTGGATTTTTGAAGGCTTTCGATCGTCTAGACCATCGGATACTACTCTCCAAGCTCCAGCATTACGGGATCGGCGACCCTCTTTTAAGCTGGATTGCCAACTTTCTACTTCAACGGCAATTAGTGGTCAGAGTTCGGAGCTCTTTATCGGACCCCATACAAGTCGAGTGTGGTGTGCCGCAAGGCTCAGTTCTAGGTCCACGTTTGTTTTGGTGTTTATTAATGACCTTGCACAGGGAATCGCTTCAAACTTCCTAATGTTTGCCGACGATATCAAGATTTGGCGCAGGATCCAGGCGAACGCCGACCAGCATCTGCTTCAGAGTGACCTAGATACGGTGTATCAATGGTCAACCCAAAACTTACTGCATTTCAACGTCAGTAAATGCAAGGTACTTTCCATCCGACATCAGAGCAGCTACTCATACCGGCTCGGAACGAATGTACTGCAACAATCAACTGTCGAACGTGACTTGGGTGTCCTGGTTCAAGATGACTTGGGTTGCTCCAGGCAATCCGAAAAGGCCTCGAAGACTGGGAACCAACACGTCGGGCTGTTGCGACGGGCGTTTGGACAAATAAACAGCTCCATATTTCGACAAATGCTCAGTGCGTATGTTCGCCCCCATGTCGAATACGCAATTCAAGCCTGGCATCCATGGCTGAAACACGACCTTAATGCACTGGAGCAGCCACAACGTCGGGCATCTAAGAACGTAATTGGAATGCGCAATCTTTCATACCAGGAGAGGCTGCAACGATGGGGGTATTCAGTGGAAGCTATCGCAGACTACGAGGCGACCTGATTATGGCATACTTGATTCTGCGAGACCCACATCATGTGTGCCGCCCTTTACTGCAACTCAGCAGCAATACAAACCTGAGGGGCCACTCATTAAAACTCGCAGAACAATACAGTCGTCTGGAGTGCCGCAGAATTTCTTTTCCATTCGTGTCTGTCACCCGTGGAATGCTCTCCCAGAATCGGTCGTCTCTGCACCGACACTAACAGTATTTAAAAGACGGTTGGATGATGCACTCATCCACTTACACTTTGTCACTTAGCACTACGTCTCCATCCTACACCTGGAGTTTACCATGGAATTATTTGATGTTAACTGTGGGTGCTGTGAATCTAAGCGGATCGCAGGACTACAGCGGAGCAAACGATAAGTCCTTATTTTCATATTTAAAGTACTAACTGTTTTACTATCATTATTATCATTATTGTTATTTCGATATCCCCACCAACTATCCAACGGGACTTGTAAAGCAACGCTTCTTAACCCGTATAAATTCATTGTTCATTGTCCAAATACGTAATGGTTGGATCCATGGATCTGACGCATGAGTTCGTCATCGCCACACCCAGAAAGGAATATTGGCCGAACTTTCACCGGTCGGCACATCATTTTATCCAAAACACGCGTCCCATGATTCATTACTAAGAACAGAGAAACTTTCCTGCAAGTACACCAATGCACGAGTTCTCCTGAAATAGTTTGTCGAACAGCAGCTACGTCAAGCGTCACATCCCTGCTACCTCATGTTCTTCACGGAAACTTGCTTGAACTCAGAAATGATCGACGCCGAGTTCGCGATACATAGTGTGAGGGGGCTAGAAATGATGGTGATTTCAAATGTTGTAATGCCGATCGAACGTCACAGGCCAGACCGATAAGGTACGAGCATTGTTGCGGAAGCAGGTTGGTCAGCCAGTCAGGAAATAGTTGGCCCGTTGGCGCGTCCACCCTGTAACTATCCACTGAACGTGCACGTGACCAAAATGGCGCCAACAGTCGAAGGAGCGCATACTCGTGCACCCTTGAGCCAAGGCTTGTGGCATCGAATCGAGGGAAGAAGTGCGCGGGCCCAATCCCGCCAATCGTACATCTACTAAGAAAGTCAAGTGATTTTAGACAGAGTGCGCGTTGCGTGCAAGCATAAACCTATGGAAAAGGAGCCAGCGGCACAATGCAAATAACAGGGATGAGCCATTGAAACGGACTGTTGTAAATAGCGTATATGCTCTATAAATATTCGAGCGTAATCTTAATAAACGACTTCATGATCGCGGCCCAGTCTTCTTGCTTCCCGGAAGGCTACACGACGGCGACAGAGGAGAAGAAGCCGACGCGCCGGAACCTGCTCGTTTTTGGTGGACAGCCGTCGATCACATTGCCGACTGCTCTGCAGATGACTGAAGGCATGCTACCAAAGAACTGGAGTATGTGGAAGGCGAAGTGGATGGATTTCGTCACCCTGACTCAGTTGGATACTCAACCAATGGCGTACCAGTTGGCGATGTTTAGGCACGCTGTGGGTGATGAAGCCAGGAGGGTGCTCGAAACATGGAGCTCAGTGAGGCAGGTGAGAAAGTCGAACTTTCGGAAGTGCTGAGAAGATTCGGGGCGTTTTGCGAAGGACAGGTAATGAAACGTATCAGAGGTATTTATTTTTTGTTTGCGATCGATCCCCAAGCGAATCGTTCGAGACTTACATAACAGAACTGAAACTGTTGGCGCGTAACTGCAACTTCTGACAATTGCATGCGAGACTCCTTGATACGTGATCGTATTGTCATTGGCATAAAAATGATGAGCTCGCAATGGGACTGGACCTTACCGTGGTGCGATGGTTTGTGTGCCTCAGTGATCCATTGAGCTATACTGGGTGGTGCATTTTTGCACCTTCAGAGCCACTCATACCAGATTGGTCAATGGTTAGAGGCCAGACAAACTCAGGCTCCTGGTCCTCCAGGTTGGGGGTTGGAATGAGGGTGGCTCCTTATTCCTTAAAACGGACTCCTTGTAGCCCAACGCCAAACCCGCTGCCTTGCGGTCAGGTTTTTGAACCAAAGGCTTTGGTTGAGAACCCTAATCGTTCTCCTGTCTAGGCCTGGGCAACCTGACAGTATCCTGCCCACGCAATACAATGAATCACACTTCAAACAAATTTCTGATGCTCTGGCCACCGCAGAGGATAATCAACGGTGCCCTATCTGCTGCATCGGGCAGGGTGGATAGGGGTTTGGATGCTACTGCTCAAGCCTTCCCGTCTTCTTATTCCCTCTCTTGCGCTTTTTCACCCTTATCGTCCCGTTCCAGCTTCACTTTTATCCCCCCTGTTTTCAACCCCCCAATTCTCGGCCCTCCCCCACGTTGCTTCAGTAGTCGCTTGCCTTTTAGTTTCAACTCACATGTGAACGCGGAGCGTCATTCCTGCCCTGTCAACAGGCCCATGTCCAAGCAAGCGGCCCATTCCAGTTCATCGGCTTCCATTTGGAGCCCTCGATCCTCCTTCAGATTGGCATGCCTCAATGTTCGCACATTGCTTCAGATCGGTCAACAGGCAGCACTTGCTCGAACATTAGAGACCCTATCGATCGATATCTGCTGCTTATCGGAGACCCGCCTGCAAGACTCGAGCTCTGTGCTCACTCTACGATCCCCTTCAGGTGACACTAGCAGCACTTTCTCGTTGCGCCTATCCGGTGACGATGCAGCTTCGAGCACCGGCCAAGCCGGTGTTGGTATTGCCCTGAGTCCCCGGCTGAAGCTACTCTGGTTGATTGGATTCCAATCAGTAGCCGGATGTGTGCGGTCCGATTGGCTGGCTCGTTCAAAGCTTCGAAGTCACGTGGGACTAACAGGTGTCTATTCGTTATCGCTGCCTATGCACCGACAAACTGTAGCGATGACTCGGTAAAAGACGACTTCTATCGTCAACTGAACGAGCTCCTTAGCCACAGAAGAAGCTCGGACACTGTAGTGCTGGCTGGGGATCTGAACGCTCAAGTTGGAAAATTATCCACAGATGAGCTGCATCTGGGCGGCCAACATGGTATAGGCTCCCGTAATGATAACGGTGAGCGGTTACTTCATTTGTGTGAGGATGCTCGCTTATTTCTTGCGAGCACTAATTTCCGACACAGCACCCGCCGGAGGGTGACTTGGCGCCCACCAGCCTCGAACCAGCTATGGACGCAAATCGATCACATTGCGATAAGTTACCGATGGAGAGGCTGCGTCCAGAACTGTCGCTCGATTTGGAGCACAGGTGTGGACACCGATCATGCACTTGTATGTGCTGACATTCGGATGCGTTTTGGCGGACGCCCACGACGACGTTGTGAGCGCATTGACACCAGCCAACTGGCGAAGCCAGCTGTTCTGAATGCTTATCAAAGTACGCTGTCATGCGAGTTGGATAAACGCTCACTGGATGCAATTGAAGGTCACTGGTCTCATATTCACCAGACCTTACTAGCAGCAGGAAAATCCTCATGTGGTGTGTCTAATCGCCAACATGGACATTGGGTCTCTTCACAGTCTCTGGAACTTATCGATGCTCGCCGGCATATTCCGGCTGGAAGCGAACACAATGAAACTCGCAAAGAGCTCCGGGCAAAACTCCGTGCTAGCCTGAAGAGAGACCGCGAATCCTGGTGGTCTCATCGTGCAACAGAGATGGAGATGGCCGCTGCCCTTGGTAACCATCGTAAGTTATTCCGTCTGATACGGGAAACGGGCAGCAGGAGACCTGGTGTTAGTGAAACTATACGTGACGAGAGTGGACAGCCTATCCACAACTTATCAAAACGCTTAGAGTGTTGGGCTGAGCACTTTAAAAGGCAATTTAATCGGTCGGAATGGTTAGATTTCTCGCCGGCCACTGATCGCCCCACTCCCTGGGCTGTCCTTTGGATCCACCCTCTCGCTCAGAAGTCGAACGTGAGATCGGACTGTTGAAGTTAAATAAAGCCGCGGGACCAGATGATCTTCCTCCAGCCCTCTTCAAATTCGGGGGACCTGCTCTTGTGGATGATTTACACGAGTTACTAGTCAAACTGTGGGAGCAGGAAACTGTCCCAACCGATTGGAGCCGCTCCGTCATAGTCCCAATTTTCAAAGGAGGCTCACGATCGGAATGCGGCAGCCATAGAGGAATCAGTCTGATCTCCATCGCCTCCAAATTGCTTGCCTCTGTCATCCTTCACAGACTGACTGGCACTCGTGAAAGCCAGATTCGTGAAGAGCAAGCTGGATTTCGTCGAGGTCGTGGCTGCATTGACCACATCTTCACCTTGCGTCAGTTGTTGGAGCACCGTCACATATATTGGCGGCCCACCATTGTCGTGTTCCTCGATATCAAAGGTGCATTCGATTCGGTGGATAGACATGCACTTTGGGACTGTCTACTCAGGAAAGGTGTGCCCGAGAAATATGTGAATATTATCCGAGCATTATATGCTCGTAGCTCGGGCAGAGTGAGGGCTTACGGCAAGCTGTCGTCGCCCTTTAATATCTCCAGCGGCGTGAGACAAGGATGCCCGCTGTCACCTTTCCTCTTCAACTTCGCTGTTGACGAAGTCATGGAAATCGCGTTCACAGGACACGACTTAGAAGGTGTGGAGCTACTCCCAGGAGAACGACTTCTTGACTTAGAGTATGCTGATGATATTGCCCTAATCTGTGACAGCTCACAAATGTGCCAAGCGGCACTGGACAGATTAGCACTAGCTGTCCGTCACTTCGGGCTTTGCTTCGCACCCTCGAAGTGCAAAGCGTTCCTCCAAGATTGGTCTGGACCGCCCCCCTACGCTGACCGTTGGTGGGGATCAGCTAGAAGTCGTTCAAAAATTCAACTACCTGGGAAGTTGTATCAGCGCCCGTGGGATTGAGGATGAGATCACGAACCGTATAGCAAAAGCTCGGGGCGCTTTTGCTAACCTTCGCCACTTATGGCGCCGGCGCGACATCACTCTTGCCCTGAAGGTAGAGTGTACAATGCAGCGGTACGTTCGACCCTACTGTACGGTTGTGAAACCTGGCCGCTTAAAGCAGCGGACCTGAAGAGGCTAGTTACGTTCGACCACCGGTGCCTTCGTAATTTAGCTCACATCTGGTGGGAACACCGCGTGAGCAACGAGCGTGTTCGACGCCTTGTTTATGGCACAGGAAAAGGAACTGAACCGCTCAGCACCGTTATTTCACGCACCAGGCTCCGATGGCTCGGCTACGTGTTACGCATGCCAGCCCACCGACTCCCGCGACGTGCGTTGTTTGCGCGCCGGGGTGTGGATGGAAGAAGAGAGGTGGCCAAGCGATGACTTGGTCGAGAGGAATGAAGGCCTTCACTTCGAAGCTGGCTTCAGATGGAGCATCTCGGCTCCCTGGTTGGGGTCCGAATGACGATGAACACGTTTGGCTGAATACACTTGTTGATTTCGCTAGGAGCCGACCTCAGTGGCGTTCCTGCTGTGAGTTCCTTTGTCCCACCCCGTCCCTCTTAACCTCCCCTCCAACCACGATCTCATTACTTAGCATTTTGTAATTTTGCATAGTAAATTCTTTTTATTCCACCACATAATAGCCGGCTGGTAGCTTACCGGAAAGATATCCATCCGTTACCGGTAACTCAGCTGGCCTGCACCTGTTGCATTATATTCCCTTTTACTTTAAGGTATTGCGGCAAAATAGCTGAGGTGTATCCCACCTCCAGCTAACGTGCATCGTGAGCGTACGTGTAACATAAAAAAGGATGAGCTCACTCGGTGCCTTCTGAGACAAAGAAACCTGTCTTTGGAACAATGTGTGAACGTCTGCTTGAGTGAAGCAAGGTCGGTGCAGCAGTTCGAGCATGTGAGAACCTAAGCAATCACCGATCTGTGCGCGGTATCCCGAACCAGCAATAGTCCGCCCCAGACACCTGAAGGACTGGGTACGTGTTGTCAGTTTTGCGGTCGTGTGCATTCAAGAAGAAAGGAGGATTGCCCAGCTTGGGGTCGAACATGCACAAACTATTCCAAGAAGAACCATTTTGCTCGCTGTTGCAGAGCCGCTAACGCCAACCCAGTAGTCGACAGCATCAAGGAACAGTTACAAGAATTTTCGATAAGAAACTTGGAAAATCGTGGAGAACACAAGTGTGTTTTCGCGATGCTTTTCGTTCGCGGACGACCGGTGCGCTTCCAACTGGGCTCAGTGGCTAATGTCAACATCATAGCTGAGAAGCACTGTGCAGGAATGACATGTGACAGGACGCAGAACTGGCTGCAGATCGTGGAATGGTTCAAAGCTCTTCCGATAGGTACCGCCACGTTGAAGACCATCAATCCGAGAAGCAGTACGGAACACCAACTCGATTTCGTGATAATCTCAAGAGACCTTATGCCCATTTTAGGTATTTATTCTATTCAGCGTCTCGGGTTTATCTCTTTTAACCATGGAGTTTCGTCAATTTGGGTGAGGATAACATAGATATTGTTGACAGCTACCCAAGCATGTTTGACGGGGTCGTAGGGAGATTCGAATGGTGTGCTCATTTATCTTTAATCGAATCGAGACGCCTATCTCATAGGATTCGCGAACACATCCCAAAATGGTTTTACAAAGGCGAAGTGAGGTCGAGTAACAGTTCCATCCTATCTAACCTTCTAGAGTGCAGTCACGCAGGAACGGAAAATGATTTTAGAGTCATCTATACTGTTCCTGAACGTTTCACGCGCGGATTCCGGATACATCTTCTGTTTATCGCGGAAGCTATCTACATCCGCCATCTCAAGCCAGAATTATGCGTACAAAAACAGTTTGTACGTCCTTTACTTCTACCGTGGCCTACAACTTCGGATGTGATTTCCCCTGTACATACTTGCCACCTACAATGACCCCGTGATTTATTGATTTGTACCCATGAAATTAAACATTTTGTTCAATACGCAGCCCAATCCGGCACATTTAGCATTTTCCTCATCATGTAATGTTTGAGTCTGATGAGAATTGCCGAAAAGAATTCTTTACTCAAATTCTGCCTCCCTTGATTCATTTTAATCGAATCCGCTAAGCCGGTAGTGTTGCCGACCAGAAAGGTGCCTATTGCCTTACGTGAGAAATTTTTAGACGAGCTGCAGCGTCTTGCTAGTTTGGGTGTAATAGCCAAAGTTGAGGAGCCGACAGATTGGGTTAGCCAGGTGGCGATCGTTACTAAGAAATCTGGAGAACTACGCGTGTGCATTGATCCAAAACCACTTAACGCCGCACTCAGGAGGGAGCATTATACGCTACCGACGCTAGAGGACGTATTTCCGTTGCTATCTAGAGCTAGGATATTCACTAAAGCCGACCTTGCTTCTGCCTTTTGGCATGTATTACTTGACGAAGTGTCAAGCTACTTGACCTCGTTTGGGACACTTTCGAGCGTTTCAGCAGGCTTCGTTTGCCGTTTGGACTGAAGGTATCTAGCGACATATTACAGTAACGACTGATGCAGGCTTTAGACGATTTACCAGGAAGGTTCTGTTTGGCAGACGACGTTTCAGTTTTGGCGCAACGCGAGAGGAGCACGACCAGAACTCTCACCGATTTTTGCAGCGCTGTTTTGAAAGGAACCTCAGGCTGAAACGAGAGAAGGTGGAGTTGCGTAGGATGGAAGTGATGTTTTGTGGACACGTGCTTAGCTCCGAAGGACTGAAACCGGACGCAGCGAAAGTCAGGGCCATCAAACAGATGCCTCCTCCTACTGACGTGAAAGCCGTTAGCAGGTTGAATGGGATGGTGAATTACCTAAATCGTTTCTTGCCCAGATTAGCCGATGTAATGGTACCAATTCAAAAACTGACGGATAAGAGTGAGAAGTGGCATGGGGACGCGGAGCAGGTGAGAGTAGTATAGGAAATAGAGAAATTGATCACGAGCGCCCCCGTTCTAGCTTACTATAACCCAGCATTTTCGCTCTAGATCCAGTGTGACAGCAGTCAGTATGATAGCGGAGCCGTACTCATGCAGAACGATAAGCTTATCGAATTTCGCAGCCGGACGCTGACAGAGGCCGAGAGTCGTTACGCACAAATAGAGAAAGAAATGATTGCATTGGTTTACGCTGTGGAGCGTTTCGATGACTATACCTTTGGCCGCAAATCCGCCGCCTTTCCCGACCACTGGCCTCTAGTGTCGATTGCCAACAAGCTGCTCCATGTTGTTCCCCGCCGTCTGCAAAGAATGCTTATTCGTCTGCAGAAATATGATCCAGAGATTGTCTACCGGCCAAGATCCCAGATGCACATTGCGGACACGCTGTCAAGTGCACACCTGTCAGACATGACAGGAAATGAAGAAGACCCAGATTTTGTCCATGCAACACAGCTGATCGCCGTCACTAAGGAACGCTTGCAGCATCTCCAACGACACACTGGAGTGGACGAATTGTGTAGGCTACTGAAGCGCACTGTCATGAACGGATGGCCCGAAGACAAGAAAAACGTACTAAAGGAGCTGACTCCATTCTTCCATTTTCGTGACCAACTCATTACTCAGGATGGATTAATATTCAAAGGCAACAGGATAGAGGTTCCAAAGGCACTGCAGCGTTCGATGCTGAAGCTGATACACTGTGCACATTATTGAACCAACAACTGTGTGTCAAGAACTACAGAGCTTTTATGCTGGCCCGGAATGATCAGCCAAATACGTGACCACGTCTCCACTTGTGTAGCATGCAGGGGACACGACGTATGCCAGCCAAAAAAAACGACGATGCTACGTGACGTTCCTGACAGACCCTGGCAGAGGGTTGCACTAGACATTTTTCTCATGATGGAAGGAGCTATTTGATTGTGGCAGATTATTTTAGTGATTACTTCGAGATCGATGCGCTTACGACGACTAGTACGCAATCAGTGGTGAACAAGTTGCGGTGCCAATTCGCTCGGCATGGAATACCCGAGGTGGTGATTTCAGACATCGGGCCGCAATTTAATAGTGCAGAGTTTCGTGCATTCAGCAAGATGTGAGATTTTCGTCAGCGGCTTAGCAGCTCATACAATAGCGTATCAAACGGTAAGGCTGAGTCCGCAGTGAAGGGGGCGAAGAAAGTGTTTACGAAAGCCGAGGAGACCTAGCAAGATTCGTACGTAATGCTACTGGACCGAAAGAATACACCATCTACGGATATCGGAGGGAGTCCTGCACAGCGTCTATTTAGTCGCCGAACAAGTACGCTAATACCGACCTCTACGACTGTGCTGCAGCCGGAGGTAGAGCCGTCCGATGTCCTACACGACCGACACAGAACAGAATGCTAAGACAAAAAAGTACTATGATCGCGGATTGAAAAGCCTCCCACCACTAGGTACAGGAGAAGAAGTATGGGTGCAGCCATTACCGGAATCCGGTGGATGCTGGCGGAAAGGAGTGATCGAAGGCCGGAAGGGAGAGAGGAGCTATGAAGTCAAGGTTGGGGGCAATCTCATTCGACGGAATCGGGTGCAACTGAGAAGAGTGCGTCAGAAGTGGACACCGCAGAGAGAGGGTCAGCAACAACAACCGGAGAGGAATACTGCTACCCAAGCCCAGGACATTAAACGCACACGAAGTGGTAGGCAATACGGAACATATTGTAACGCCATCCTAAAAGTCGAAAATGGAAAGAATGTGATGGGGCTGGAAATGCTGGTGATTGGAAATGCTGTAATGCCGATCGAACGTCACAGGCCAGACCGATAGGGAGTGAGCATGTTGCCGGAAGCAGATTGGTCAGCCAATCCGGAAATATCCGAACAAGAGTCCAGCGAACAAGCTCGTTTTCGGTGGATCTCGTCAGGCTGGTACACCACAACTAATAAGAGTAAAATGAGTTAAAACATCAGACGGGAGTAAAATTCAAAGGGTAAGATTAAAAGGTCACGTGCTTGGTTCACAAACGATCAATGGCATGTCAGCTGTATGTTTCTCAGCAGGGGTTACTGTAATAGGGGGCCAGGGAAGAGAGAGAATCTGAACGAATTGTTTTTGTGCACATAGGTCTGGGTTCTGGAGGCGGATGGCGATCGCTTCGGCTATTGCTAATAGGCGACATCTTACCGCTCGTGTGAAGCATCCAGATACGCGGTAAATTGGCTGAAAACTTTGGAGCATATCCATCCGGTGGTTAAAATCAACTAGATGTGCTAACACGGCGCTTTTCACTGTCTTAGTTCCACCTGTAGATAGCCAACTCGGGCAATGCTCACGGATTCTCTCAGACAGTTTCCTGGTTGTTCTTCCGATATAACTTGCTCGACATGAACAAGTAAATGAGTATACACAGAAAGAAGTACTTGACCGAGGAAGTCTGTCCTTGAGTTGAAGCCTTACGATTGGTGTTGAAGTAAATCTTAGTCGTAGGCTTGCCGCGTAGTACGTACGGTTTATGGCGTCGGATAGCTTTCTAGACGTTGCCTGCACTATTCCATCCCATTTGAACGGCAACGACAGATAAACCAATTACTTTTCAACCGAATCGGTTTTGCCCTTGATTTTCAGCTCTTCATATTTCTCCGAACCAACAGTTCGGGATAGCCGTTTCTCTCAAAAAGGCCAGCTAAGAAATTCAGCTCGTTCGGAAGCGTGTCCACACTACATATCCTTCTTGCCCTTTCGCTTAAACATCTAACCAAGTTCCGCTTCTGACTTAGTGGGACAAAGCTGGCGAAATGTATGTATTGTCCATTCCACGTGGCTTTTCTGTGCACCCTGCGTTGGGTCGAGCCATCTGAGGTTTTAACTCATTTTACTCTTATTAGTTGTGGTGTACCAGCCTGACGAGATCCACCGAAAACGAGCTTGTTCGCTGACTCTTGTTCTGATGTCTACACCTGGGATATTTGCTCACTTGAAACAGTCCAAGGATCCCGTTGTGCTCAAAGGACTTAATCAGTATGTTAAGTTTTGCACAAAGCTTGCGTTTGTGAAAGCATCGGTGCGGTTCTTTGATGATTGTATTTTACGTCGCGAATATCCTAAACAATTTTGGAAAATACTCCGACGAAATCGGATTAATCCGACTAATGTGGCTTTGAAACGACACACGTTGAACGAGCGTGACACCATTACTTCGAGACTTGATGATATGGAGCGTAACCGGTGCGCGTATTCCGTCATGCTGGACAAACTGGACGCAGATGAACGCAAGCGATTCGAGACATTTGTTCAACAAATAATCACAAAGCAACAAGAAAAGCGTCTAGCGTCATTACAGCGACAAGTTGGTACGACTAAGGCAAGCACTTTATTTCCACCCGACCCGGAAAAGTACGTTCACAATTTTTCCTCGTTGCACCTGGATAAGACACTGTTAGAGGTACTTTCACTTGGTCCGAAGTTTTGCTGTCCCCGTAGTTATTCAGGACAACTAGAATTAGAGGTTCAGTTCGAAAATTTGTATTCTCAAGTGTCTACCCTTACGCCCTCGTCAGCATTAGCGTCCGAGCATTTTAAATCTACCCTGGTTAATACATGTTATCAGTATCTGAAGCACAAACCCAAACTCAGGTACTTGCTGAAGAAAGACCACCTAGACGCTCTCAAAGCACTCAAACAAAACGAGAATGTGCTACTCTCTAGGCCGGATAAAGGGGCAGGGATCGTTCTGATGGAGAAAGCTGACTATATTGACAAGATGGAGGTCATCCTCAGCGATCGCGCAAAGTTTCGTAAAATGGAGAATGAGAGGGACAAAACAGCGGCAATAGAAAAGACAGTTACTAGGCTTCTGCGACAACTGAAACAAGAAAACTCGATTGACTCTACCACGTTCGAACAACTTCGACCCACGGGGACGGTAATTCCGAGACTTTATGGCCTGCCAAAGGTACATAAGGAGGGGCTTCCACTTAGACCCATATTGGACATGTGCAACTCACCTTACCACGCAACAGCCAAGTGGCTAGCCAAGCTTTTAGAACCAGTGAGAAAAGTTTTATCCATGTATAGTCTCCGTGATACATTCAGCTTTTTAGACAGTATAAAACATCTTAACCTAACCGGAAGAAAGATGTTTTCGTTAGACGTTGTGTCGCTCTTCACGAATGTTCCTTTGGAAGAGACAATAGACTATTTATGCGACACCATTCGAGCACATCAGTTGAACGTCGGCCTGTCGAACAATCGGTTGAAACAGCTACTCATGCTGTGTACTAGCAACATACAATTTCAGTTTAATGGGGTAATATACAGACAAAAAGACGGAGTAGCAATGGGCTCACCGCTAGGACCGCTGCTGGCAGATGTATTCATGAGCAAATTAGAAAAGAACTACCTGAGCGGAGTCATTAGCGTATTACCCTATTATGGCCGATATGTGGATGATATATTTTGTGTAACAGACAGTCAATGCTGCACAGAGCAAATTCTATCCCTTTTTAATTCAGCGCACGACAACGCTAAGTTTACCTTGGAATCTGAACGTCATGGTACGATGTCTTTCCTAGACGTCCAAATTAGCAGAAGATCAGATGGGTCGATCCAACGCAGGGTGTACAGAAAAGCCACGTGGAATGGACAATACATACATTTTGCCAGCTTTGTCCCACTAAGTCAGAAGCGCAACTTGATTAGATGTTTAAGCGAAAGGGCAAGAAGGATATGTAGTGAGGACACGCTCTCGGACGAGCTGAATTTCTTAGCTGGCCTTTTTGAGAGAAACGGCTATCCCGAAAAGTTTGTTCGGAGAAATATGGAGTGCCGAGAATCGAGGGCTAAAACCGATTCGGTTGAAAAGAAATTGGTTTATCTGTCGTTGCCGTTCAAAGGGGATGGAATAGCGCAGGCAACGTCTAGAAGGCTATCCGACGCCATAAACCGTACGTACTACGCGGCAAGCCTACGACTAAGATTTACTACAACACCAATCGTAAGGCTTCAACTCAAGGACAGACTTCCTCGGTCAAGTACTTCTTTCTGTGTATACTCATTTACTTGTTCATGTCGAGCAAGTTATATCGGAAGAACAACCAGGAAACTGTCTGAGAGAATCCGTGAGCATTGCCCGAGTTGGCTATCTACAGGTGGAACTAAGACAGTGAAAAGCGCCGTGTTAGCACATCTAGTTGATTTTAACCACCGGATCGATATGCTCCAAAGTTTTCAGCCAATTTACCGCGTATCTGGATGCTTCACACGAGCGGTAAGATGTCGCCTATTAGCAATAGCCGAAGCGATCGCCATCCGCCTCCAGAACCCAGACCTATGTGCACAAAAACAATTCGTTCAGATTCTCTCTCTTCCCTGGCCCCCTATTACAGTAACCCCTGCTGAGAAACATACAGCTGACATGCCATTGATCGTTTGTGAACCAAGCACGTGACCTTTTAATCTTACCCTTTGAATTTTACTCCCGTCTGATGTTTTAACTCATTTTACTCTTATTAGTTGTGGTGTACCAGCCTGACGAGATCCACCGAAAACGAGCTTGTTCGCTGACTCTTGTTCTGATGTCTACACCTGGGATATTTGCTCACTTGAATCAATCCGGAAATAGTTGGCTCGTAATCGCCTCCACCCTGCAAATATCCACTAAACGTGCAAGTGACAAATCAGGCGCCAGCAAACGATGGAGCGCATACTATATGTTATATATATATGTATGTATGTATATATATATATATATATATATATATATATATTGCCCCATGCTGAGGCTGATGTTGCATTCTTGATGCTTCTTCACCGCAGTTGGGCTAAACCAACTTACACTTAAACTAGGTCTCTTTAAGCTGCATAAATTTCATTCCAGTTTATTTGGTTAGTTTTGCTTATCTGAATAGTCTTCTATTAGCTGGCCACGTCGCTTACGCTAATTGCGCTTATCTTCGGTAATTTTGTTGCGTTTGTAGCATTTTTGAGTAACTTGTGGACATTTTTTCCTTATCACGGATTCATTGCTAACCAACTTACTTCATATGCTAACTTAGCGAAGAGTTATGCCACCGTATCTGTATGCATTATTGGATTTATGTTATTTCATTTTGTCGTTTCAAGTGATTGGCTGTTGCGTGCTATCCCCGGTGTGGCTGCGCTTGATGTGCATGTTGACAAGGTGCCTACCTGTCTATTACCCACTACCTCGTCCATACTGGCTCCAGGAGACAGTTGGTCGTTGCTGGGGGGGACGGGGTGCACGGTCCTTGTGGCCGTGCTAGGCTCGAAGAGTGGTTCCATGCACTCAGTGTGGAACGGACTACGGTCCAGCCACCGCCTTGTGTGCGCTTGACTCCCCAAATACAGTGTGCTTGTGTTTGCCTGTGAAGGAGTGTGGGCTGGCTCCGTTGATGAAACGTGGTTCCCATCCACATGCCTCCCGGTCTTATTCCTTCGGGTTTACACTGGATATGGGGTGTTTGGTTGGAGCTGTGGGTGGTGCAGCGCAAGCCACCCATGGTCCCTCTGTAGGCGCAGGCGTCCTGTGGCTTGCCACAGTGACAGGCAAATCCGAAACCGGATGCCGCCAACCATGTATGTATGTGTGCCCCATGCTGAGGCTGATGTTGCATTCTTGATGCTTCTTCACCGCAGTTGGGCTAAACCAACTTACACTTAAACTAGGTCTCTTTAAGCTGCATAAATTTCATTCCAGTTTATTTGGTTAGTTTTGCTTATCTGAATAGTCTTCTATTAGCTGGCCACGTCGCTTACGCTAATTGCGCTTATCTTCGGTAATTTTGTTGCGTTTGTAGCATTTTTGAGTAACTTGTGGACATTTTTTCCTTATCACGGATTCATTGCTAACCAACTTACTTCATATGCTAACTTAGCGAAGAGTTATGCCACCGTATCTGTATGCATTATTGGATTTATGTTATTTCATTTTGTCGTTTCAAGTGATTGGCTGTTGCGTGCTATCCCCGGTGTGGCTGCGCTTGATGTGCATGTTGACAAGGTGCCTACCTGTCTATTACCCACTACCTCGTCCATACTGGCTCCAGGAGACAGTTGGTCGTTGCTGGAGGGGACGGGGTGCACGGTCCTTGTGGCCGTGCTAGGCTCGAAGAGTGGTTCCATGCACTCAGTGTGGAACGGACTACGGTCCAGCCACCGCCTTGTGTGCGCTTGATTCCCCAAATACAGTGTGCTTGTGTTTGCCTGTGAAGGAGTGTGGGCCGGCTCCGTTGATGAAACGTGGTTCCCATCCACATGCCTCCCGGTCTTATTCCTTCGGGTTTACACTGGATATGGGGTGTGTGGTTGGAGCTGTGGGTGGTGCAGCGCAAGCCACCCATGGTCCCTCTGTAGGCGCAGGCGTCCTGTGGCTTGCCACAGTGACAGGCAAATCCGAAACCGGATGCCGCCAACCATATATATATATATATAGTTGCAAAAGTCTGCTAACAGACATAATGCCATCAGAATCTATGGGATTCAAACGAAGGTACAGAAACAGTAAAATAAAACACAACACAACAATGTCCATGGTTTCCTCAGAGCGCATACTCATGCACCCTTGAGCCAAGGCTTGTGGCATTGGACCGAGAGAAGAAGCGCGCGGGCCCAATTCCGCCAATCGTACCTCCAGTAAGAAAGTCAAGGTGATTTTAGACAGAGTGAACGTGGCGGGCAAGCATAAACCAATGGAAAGGGAGCCAGCGACACAATGCAAATAACCGGGATGAGCCATTGAGACGGACAGTTGTAAATAGTGTATATACTCTATAAATATTCGAGCGTAATCTTAATAAATGACTTCGTGATCGCGGCCCAGTCTTCTTGCTTCCCGGATGGCTACACGACACATGGTATGTCCCTTCTCCGAAACCATCACCCTAGCTAGTGTGGGGAGGTAATGTTATACTATCGCAACGGCCTGCAGTGCGAACTGATGTTCGATCCAGAAATGCTGATCACCGACTCACGCTAGTGCAATCTGCGACTTAGACGTAACGACACTTGCCTTTCGGCTGTTGTTTATCATCTCCCGGTTTCCACCCCAGAGATGGACTTCCGCCTGATATAATCCTTGCAAAGGGTCGTAGGAGAACGATACAGCCATGTTCTTACCTCCGGCTACTTCAATATTCGCGATTTGAAATTTCCGGTATCCCCCAACGAGCAATTCAAGGCAGACCTGCAAGAGTATATTGCAAGCATTCCGCTCTTCACCCGATTCAGAGTTAGGAATAAATCATCTGTGCTCGATTTAATGCTCGCGAAAGAAGAGTTTATGATCGAGAATCCCAGGATGGAGAGCCCCCTGGGGCAAAGCGGCCACGTAACCTTAATTTACGACTCGTGTGTTATGCGAAGTATTCACAAGATCATACTAACTTGTTTCCAATAATCAACCACGGACATACTGGCAGAACTGGGGATATACGGACAACTAATCCATTGACAGTGCTTTGTTGAATTTTGCTGGCAAGTTCAGTAATCTGATTAAATCTGCATCGATCAACAAGCCCCTTCAACCTGCATGAGCACGACCATCTATTCGGAGTGGAACCCGAAAACATATGATAGTAAGAGACACCGTGTAGCATGCGTGTAGAGCGAACCGTAGCCCTGACAACTGGAGTAACTATGTTGTACATCCTAATCACTGTACCACACTTGTGCGTGAGGACAAATTAGTACACCAGCGGAGCCTAGTGGAAACGTTTTGTGCTAACAAAAAGTCGCTGTACGGACATGTGAACAGCCTCCGGAATGCGAAGCGTGATGTTTTCCCACAAATATCAGAAGAAAAATGTGCTCAAACCACAGCGGATGCAGCTAACGTTCTACGGCTCCAATTTTCCCACGTGCTACCAGCATGCGTAACATACCCATTACCCATCACACGGACCGCGAGACCACGCCGACCGCTCATTTGACCTTGCAACCACCACGCTCGCCTGACCGATGTGCGCCGCTCTCAAAGCTGTAAAAGTACAGAACGCTAAGCAACCCACTGGGTCAGGTAACGACACCAAATTGAATGGCAGAAAGGCGAAACCGAAGAGACTCCCATCGAAAGGCATTTGCGGGTTAGGAGAATGTCATCGGGTAGTAAAAATCGGTCTGGCTTGTTCGCACTGTTTAGCATGGTATCATCCGAAATGCGCCA
>OX104065.1:136254083-136271145 GCA_944474145.2 Dicrocoelium dendriticum | reverse complement strand
TTTCCTTCTCACGCGTAAACTATATCTCTCAGCGTACATGGTCACAGTGATCGAGAACTTTAGCTAGGTTGATGTAATTCTTACTCATTAGAAAGTTATAAACCGTTGTAGCATTCAAGGGTGTTTATCTCCGTTTGTAGCCTAATGTTCCCTACTTTCTCCATGAAAATGTCAGCTAACAGTGGACCGAGTATAGATCCCTTGGCTTCGCCATCTTTCTTCCGGTAGTACTTACCGGCAAATAGGTACTGCACTTTCCAGGTACATCGGAAAAGGAGCCTCTTCCACTAACGCAACAGAACGCACATCTTCATTCTTGAATTCGTCATATGGTCACATGTATTAGCGACTGTCTTCAGCTGTGGAACATTGGTGAAAAGCCAGAGACATCGAGGATGCACAATACTTTCCAGTTGATAATGTGACCATGTTATATGTTTTCAATGAATTGAAAACTTTCCGAAGACTGTAATATGTTAGCTGTTATCACACCGGCACAAGTGTTTCAACAAAGCACTGTGAGCAGCTACCCTGACCAGCGAATGTGGAAGACGCCAAAGCCAGTTGTGCTGGAGGTAAAACGCACTCCCTTAGCTTAGATTACCTATCGGTTCATGCACTTGGCGGGCACGTGATGAGTTTCATTTAAAGTAATCTGATCAATTGTACCCAACCGCTGTTTTCTCCATGTGATTGTACAGGTTTGATAAGGAATCACCGAAAACGACTGTTCAGGTTTCGTCCCATGTTCTTTTACTTAAATGGGGAATTTCAAGTTTTTGAAATTTTCTAAGCCTTCCGAGGATGTTGGTTTGCTTCAGGTCAAATTGGTAGTGGTCGGCACCAATAAGCAAGGTAGCGAAGCCTTTAAACCGGATGTTGCTTTTTCACTCGAAAATCGCTCTATTTGCTATTTGCTGCGCATTTAGCTGTTTGTGCTTAACTTTTTAACATTTTCTTCAGTTAGACTAGTTGAAAGGTCACTTCACCGGGCATTTCGCGCGATCAGAAGGGGTTTTGTAACTTAAGCAACTTTTGTCCTGATCGATAACCTGGTCTTCGAAACTGTATCGTCAACAGGATGCAGATTCGGGGTCGTTTATCTGAGGGACATTTGCACTCCTGATATCACTTTTTCCGTTTGGAAAGTTGCGCGAATATTTGTAACACGGGATATGGATGAGGGATTCGGTTGTTCTCCTAGCTGGGTACAAGCGTTTCTGCTTCAGGCTAGACGACATCATCAGTGCGATTTATGCGAGAAACTTCCAGGTCCAAGTGATTATCGATCAGTTACTGGTTCGAATGTCAGCAGTCGATAGGGTCACCTGGTTTGACCGTGTAGTCTGATCTTGCGTTCCGTTGGCTAGCTTCCGCCTCATTGAGGTTTCTTTGTCTTTACAAGATTGTAACATATACTATGTGGGCCAGACAGGAAGGAAGCTTAGCCTAGCCAAGCCATGCCAAGCCTAGCCTAGCCATCCACCGACGTGCCCAGAACCCACCGATGTCGGTACATATGGACGCCGAGGACCACCAGTTTGACTTGGAGAATGTCAGTATCATAGGCAGGGCAAAAAATCAAAAAGCGCGCGAGTTCACCGAAGCCTGGTACTCAGGGCAGAACACAATCAAAAGACACATAGAACTCGACCCTGCCTATGAAGCGCTAAGAATCCAAGCAATAATCCGTCTAAAATCAAGAAAACAGGAACGTCAATGGGGCGGACGCTAGCCAACGGAACGCAAGAGCTGACTACACGTCAAATCACGTGGCCTCATCGACTCCTGACGTTCGAACCAGTAACTGATCCATAATCACTTGGACCTGGATTTTGCCCGCATAAATAGCACTGATGATGTCGTCTAGTCTGAAGCTGAAACGTCTGTAGTCAAAGCACCCTGCTCGGAGAACAACCGAATATCCTGACTTTTTCCTTTTGTACAATTTTGCAATTTTAATGATGTTACTTTAAAACATCCGAAGTTGATACTTTAAAACGCTGGAAATGTATCCTCCTGGGTATATAAAGCTTACATTGACTTGAGTTGACATTAGGGAGGTTTGATCGAGGAGACAAATGGCTTGGCTTTGTTCATGTAGCCTTTTGCTAAGCTTTCTTCCAGTTTGTCTCACGTAGTATTGGTCACAGTTCCGTCAGCAAATTTACTAGACCACACAAGATATTTCTACTTTGCTAATTTTTTACTTGGGACAGTTTACTACGAATTGTCTCCGTTGGCTGTTATGTAAGTTTGACTCCAAAAGGCAATAAAAACCTCGCTGCGCTTTAAGAGATTTCGTTGATATAAGGCAATGTGACTCTCTTTTCAACTATTGCCTTTGTTGTGATGTGTTGTGGTGTCTTTTGGTGCCAGGCAGCGTAGAATGAGGCCTTTTAAGTAGGGAGTTCATTTGAGAAGACTGAAGAGATGGTTTCCCTCCGTCTGCCTTAGCTGCGATGTGCTACAGTGTTTGTGTTTGTTTGAAAATGGTCCACACGCAGCTGCTTTTGTGGACTGCCAGACGATTTCTATCGTAGTTGAGGATCTGGTTGGTCGATAGACCGTCATTTCCAGTCGTCCAGCATCGGTCCTTCGTATGAGAACGTCTACGAATTGTAACTGCTGCTTGTTCTGCTCCTATCTGGTGTATTGGATGCCATCGAACACATCGTTGATTGGCTCGTGTGTCTCCTCCAATTTGGAGCGCAGGAGGATGACGAAGGTGTCGTCTACGCATCGTACCCAAACTTTTAGTCCAGCGGTTGGAAGTCCTGTTTGTTCCAGCGTCTGCACCATTGTCTCGGATAGCAATCCAGAGATCGGCCATCACATTGGTGTGACTCGTAGATGCATGTACACCTACTTTTACAGTGCGGTTCCCTTATAGTACAAACACAATCTAGTCCGATGGCTGTTGAACTGTTCGCTGAGCTTGGCAATTTTGTTGCAAACGTTTCGTCACTAATCGAGGTGACATCATCAGTGCGTAGTTGAGTGGCGTACAGTAGCGTAGAGCCTCGGTGAGAGTGCGCTGAGCGTGGTGTGCGTGCGTTTTTTATACCGTCGTGGTTGGCCGTGGAGCCGAGCAATCCTATTGGTTGGAACTTCGATCCGCGTTCAGCTTGCTTAATGGGCAGATGACCTTTGACCTCGCCTCCTTTGTCTGCTTGCTCTTGTGAGCGAGTCTGCCGCCAGTTCTGGTTGTCTAGTCACACGTTCCACCGGATTCAGTCGATCGAGTTGGCGGTCGTTCATCAGTAGTGTGGCGTATACTGCGTCCAGTTCGATGCGTCGATTGGTTGCATGCGTTGTAGAGTACCAGGCTTCCAAAAGCTCCCTCTCGTGTTTTGTACTTCCATGTGCTAGGATCTTTACATTCTCCGGATCGAGATGGTGGCCTTCTTGATCTTCATGTGCAGGAACCAATGAGTGTGGATCATGCCTTCTGACTGCTGCCTTATGTTCAATGATTCGTGTACAAAGTTTTCTTTCAGTTTGTCCGACGTAGATTTTATCGCAGTCACTGCATTGTAGCTGGTAGATGACATCGCATTGGTCGGCTTAATTGACCTATCCTTTGGGTCTTGAGATCAATTTCCTTAGGGTGGCACTTGGCTTGTGAGCCACAGAGATTCCATGTGATTGAAGCAATCTTCCTGTTAGTTCGGAGACGTTCTTGATGTAGGGCAGCACTATCCGTATGTTTGCCTGATCAGATGACTGCTGTTGCTGTTGCTGATGCATTCGTTGCTTTAAGCTTCTTCTGCTGAAACGTCTCAGATGACCGTTGTTTCTAAACACTTGATATAGGTGATGTTCTTTCTGTTTTCGCGATCCGGCTATGCTGCAGTGCGTTTCCGCTCTTTTGAACAAGGTTTGAATACAGCTCTTCTTGTGATTCTTCGGGTGATTGCTGTGGTAGTTTAATATCTGGTCCGTATACATTTTTCTTCCGATATACGCACGTTTCCATAGATCTGCCTGTATTCCTAGTGGCCAGTACATCCAAAAATGGTAGCTTGTTATCCTCCTCTAATTCAAGCGTAAATCTGACATCCTCGAATGTGCTGTTGAGCAAATGCTTGCTAACGAGGAACTCGAGGTGCTGGATCAATTCACTTATCTTGGCAGCTGCATCAGCAATGATGGGCGCATAGAAACTGACGTGAGCTCACGCATTGCAAAGGCCAGAGCTGCCTTCTTGGACCTGCGTCATCTTTGGCGACAGAAGGGAGTTTCCCTCCGTCTGAAAGGCCGTGTATGCAAGGCCACAGTGAGGGCCGTTCTGCTCTATGGTAGTGAAACTTGGCCCCTTCGGTCTGAAGATCTGAGGCGCCTTCAAGTCTTTGATCATCGTTGTTTGCGAAGCATTGCTGGTGTCGGATGGCACCAGCGTGTCCGCAACGATGATGTGCGTAGGCGAGTACTGGGTGGTGATGATCATGCTAGCTCCCTAGAACAACAGATAGCACTGAATAAGTTGCGTTGGCTCGGGCACGTGCTACGCATGCCTGGTCACCGCTTACCTAGGAGGGCCTTGTTCAGTCTACCAGGTGGAGGATGGCGCAAGGCTCGAGGTGGACAGAAGTTGACTTGGCAGCGGGAAATGAAATCACTGACGACCAAACTGGGTCCCACTGGTCCGTCTCGCCTTCCGGGTTGGAGTCCACGTGACTCACCTTGTGCTTGGCTCGAGACTTTACAGGACATGGCTCGCAACCGACACCAGTGGCGCGTCTGCTGCCGTCTCCTAATCGGATTGTCTGTTTAAAGTATGTTTGGTGCTGAGTTATCTGCGGGATAATGGATGATTATGACGCGTGGCAGTGAAAGCCGCAAGGAAGCTGTCTCGCCGATGCCGCCTTATCTTTGCACGATAGCCAGCTGTTTGTGACGGTATGTTGTCTACACAAGGTGTAGGCGCCTTGACCCAGAATGTTTGCTTAGGGCATTAAGGTTTTCTGGTAAGTCCCCCTTCTCTCCCTCTTCTTATTATTTATTCATAGGTCCTCATGGTTGTATGGCAGCGAAGCATTAGTTCAAATGGCTGATGTACTGCTGTTGATGATGATGTTGAGCAAATCATGAGTGGCCTGTACTCTGTTCCGTTTTACGATGACAAAGGTGTCGTCCATGTATCGTATCCAGAGTTTTGGGCTGATAGATGGCAGTGCAATGCGCTCCAATTTCTGCATTACGGCTTCTGCAAAGAGCCCCGAAATTGGTGATCACAATCTATTCAGTCCTATCAATCCTATAGCAATCTAGTCCGCACTTTTGCTTTTCGGCTGCGCAGTATTTGCATAGCGTACGCCGTTGCCGTGAAAATGCAGATGATCGGCGACACCATAAGAGCAAATGCTAGCCGGATAAATTTATCATCAAACGTCTCAGAGAAGGTACTAGAAGACCATAGAGGAGGAGCGTTCTGAAGCAGTAACATTTTATGCATTCAACATGCAAAGGTGATATTGCAGTTGATGCGCTAACCAAACGCATGAAAGACGCTGTTGAGAAGACCTATTTCGCGGTTCGCCCGCGCATAGTATACCACAGCAAGCCTACACTCCCAAAACCATTAAACATAGACTACCTATGTTGTCGCAATCAATGATTGTTTATCAGTTCCCATGCTTCCGTGGTGCACGATATGTGAGTCGTACTAGGAGTCGCTTATCTCTTAGGATCCGCGAGCACATCCCGTTCTACCTAAGTGAAGCGGAGTTCTCGGATAGCTCTATTATATCACATTTCCTTGAGCACGGACATGCAGGAACTGAAGTGAATTTCAGCCTTATCCATTCCATTCCTGGAAGATTCTCGCGCGGATTCCGTAAATATCTTCAGTCCATTGCTGAAGCTATCTACATCCGCCACCCCAAACCGGTTGCGCGTACAGCCAACTCGTACGCTTTACTTATACCGTGGTCCACATCTTTCGGTACATGAGCCTTCGACTTATCGTTCCCCCCTGTTAACCTTCAATTGGTCGTGGAACTACGTACTTAATTACCTTTCGTTTGCACTTCATTGACATCTTACTTCACCAACTCGGCTGTTAACATAGCAGTAAATATTCAGACCAACTCCTGACATTTACCATGTAATCGCACTGTAAATGCTTGTGACGAAACTTACTGAAAACTGTCCTTAACAGCACTGATTCAAATTCGGTTAGCCACTGTAGCTATCGCTTCAGCGCGATGCTCGTTTCACAATGCATTCGACCTGTAGTCACATGACGTGACAGTTTATGCTCGCGTGAGGAAGCTAATGAGTTTCCTTGAAGTGGTCAACTGAAGACCGTTCTCAAAAGTGCTTAGGCAACTATCATCGTTACCCTCACGCTCTGCAGCAACTGTGTCACGCCTTGTTACCTTTTGGTTGATCCATACTGAGCCATACTGATCCATACTTGAGCCTCAGCACGTGATGGATGCACGTCAGGATACTGTTGTCTTTGCGTGAAATAGCAACACTCAAGGTCAGAGTCAGCGACACACGGCATACGCGAATACACAGCAGGACTGAGCCCTTTGGCCGACGGTTTTCTTGCCACTTCAGGCTTTGAACGGGCTTCCTTGCTTCCTTACGAGCAAGAATTAATTGATATTTCCGTGGTCCTTTCTGCTAAGCAATTTGTCTCTGATATTATGGTCTACCATGCTTTATTTGCTTGGCGCTATCCTGGTCCGGATTTGCCTGCCACTGCGACTGCACAACTCATGGCGCTTGGTACCATGTGTGGCCTATGCTGCACCATCCAAGTGCGGAATATATCTGGTGCGCATGCAGATCGGATAGTTTCGGGACGGGACCACATTCCTTCAACGTGTACATCGTACATTTGGATAGGGGAGAACATGTATGCCAAATGTACACAGGGCCGTGGGTGGGCTGTAGACCGTTTCACACTGGGTTGAAGCAACTCGCGAGCCTCGCATGCTCCCTAAGACTATGCACCAGCCTCCACGAGCAACGGTAAGTAGTCTCATGCAGTCAGTAATCGAGTAGAGGGGGTTAGACAGGTGGGCAATTTCTCAACATTCACACCGATCGCACCCACACCGGGGATATCAGATAACAAACGAAAATAAGCACACAAAACTGAGACGGAATACGCAGCAGAATAACAGAACTGAGTAATCAAGTAAAGTGGAATACGTTTTATCCAGGTCTAAAAGATCAAGTTTAAGTGTAAGACGGGGTAGCCAAGCTACGGTGAAGTAGCACGCTTATGCAACACCAAACTCAGAATGAGGCACCGTTTGGAATACAGCATCATCATCAACAAACGTTGGCCGAGGGTGAGCAACACATCTCAGCTAATGTGCCGAAATACAAAGTAGTAGACTTAAAGGGTACCAAGGGTAATGCAATGCTGATATCCCATTTTTCATGGTTGTTGGTGGGGGAAGCTAAAGAGAAGGGAAAGGACAAAGAGACTCACAATACAAACATCACTGAGGTCAACCCTGCAATGTCAGCTAGTGTATCCAACCAAATGTGTTCACCATCCTTCGGTCCCCAGGCAGGCAGTCGGGAAACACCAACCGACACCAACTTCGAAGTGAGGGACTCCATTCCTTTCGATATATTCATCGCTTAGTATTGTCTTCGTCCATCCACACGACGCGCAAACAACGCATCTTGCGCGAGACAGTGGGTTGAAATACGAAAGAAAAAAACATGCAAAGAACTGTAAGTGTGCTGCGGAAGGGCGGAAGTGAGCAAATCAAAAAAGTATGTTGATTCTGATGCGTAGGCGCAAATCAGGGGCTATGTACCGACCAACTTGCCAAGAAAAGAAAGAGCAAAAGCGCTCAAGATAAATAGAGAACATGAAGAGGATAGAAAAATTATACCAATAAAACAACACGGATCTAGTATAATGCGGATGAAGCTAAGTGTAAGTCACTAACCCAACTGCGGTGAAGCATAGCAAACGCAACATATATGGTTGGCGGCATCTGGTTCCCGGTTTGCCTGTCACTGTGGCCTCCATAGAACAGCCACAGGACGCCTGCGCCCACAAAGGAGACCATGGGTGGTTTGCGCTGCACTACCCACAGCTCCGTCCACACGCCCCATAGCCAGTGTAAACCCAGAGGGAATAAGACCGGGAAGCATGTGGATGAGGGTCACGTTTCATCAGCGGAGCCGACCCACACTCCGTCAAACTGCACAGCAGCAGCAGCAGCAGCAGCGGCAGTAGTAGTAGTAGTAGTAGTAGTAGTAGTAGTAGTAGTAGTAGTAGTAGTAGTAGTAGTTGTTGTTGTTGTTGTTGTTGTTGTTGTTGTTGTAATAGTAGCAGTAAGCTTAGTAGTCGTAGCAGTAGCAATAGTAGTATTAATATTAGTAGTAGTAGCAGTAGTAGGAGCAATAGTAGTACTAGTAGCAGTATTAGGAGCAGTAGTAGTAGTCGTAATAGTAATAGTACTAGTAGTAGTAGTAATCCTGTCCACGTAATTGGGGTAGTCTTAATTCCTAGAGGTACATGTGCAACCATTTTCACCAGCAGAGCCGTAGCATAGCGGGGCGGGAGGGGTGATCCACTCTGGGCGGCATGTGAGAAGGGCAGCATTTTCACTACAGATGATTGCTAATGCCAGGTGTAAATTCGTCGAAGGATTGAAGTGGTAAAAATGCAAGCTGATAACCATGCAGAGAAGGAAGACTACATAGGTACTACAATGGCTGATCTCCGGGAAACTGTAAGTGATATTGAAAATATGACTGCAGTTGGAAATGTTTGTAATGCTGGTGCAGAAGAAGCGCGTGTACTTGCAGAATTGGACGTGCAAACATACTTTTCCATGTTAACATAAGGCGAGTTAAAAAAAGAAACCGAAATATTGCTTTATTGCTAGTTGCCCAATATCTTAAGCACTTCCCCACACAAAGTAGTCAGCTCCACTTCCAAAACACCATTCCTAACAGTGCTTCCATTTTTGGAAAACCTCTTGAAATGCACTTTCTAGGATGGCGTACGACTCTCTATTCACATTGTCCTGAATCTCTTTAATGGTTTGGAAACCACGTCCTCTCAACGTGGTTTTAAGTTTCGGAAACAGGAAAAGATCTGCAGGTGTTAGGTTCGGAAAATACGGTGGAGGAGCAAAACGGGATTGTGATATTTTGCTTCATAGCTGCGGAGAAGGAACGATGCGTGAGAAGGCGCATTGGCATAATGCAGACTTCTTCCTGCGCACAGCATTCCACAAACGCACTAGAATTCCGTGACATGATCCTGCACTGATCCCCACTTCATCAGCAACTTCTTGGACAGTTAAGCTACGATTTCCACGGATCATAACACGAATTCTTTCTACAAAATCATCATCTGTTGAGTTGCAAGGTCCTCCATGTTTGGAGTCGTCACCGAGCGACATACTGCAGTGTTCAAACCACAAACCACTCATAGCATTGCATGCGACTCTTGCAGGCCTCTCTGTATCCTTGGCTAAGTAATTGGAACGAATCTGTAAAAGTTATGCCAAGTTTGTGGCAACGTTTATCATATATATATATATATATATATATATATATATATATATACCGACACGTTTTCCTTCAAGCTCCTTCATTGTCTATTTGGGACTGTTTCGGCGAACAGCATGTGCAGGTGCTCACTTCATCAACTGTAGCTGACCAACCATCAGTCAGAACGAAATGCGGCAGATGGCATTTGGTTGTCTTAGCATGCCTCCACCTGCGCTCCGTAGCAGCGGCGCGCTGCCTGTATCAGTTACCACGCTAGTTCAAAATTCCGTTTTTTTTATGAACAATCCTCGTATATCAATTTATATCTTTATATATCTATGAGGAGATTCCTAGGTGTGGTTCACCACGGATGCACCCAGCTACGTAATCAGATTAATCTGTTTGGAGACAGAAGAAGCAGGGGTCCAATTCATTCTTTGTTTCGCTCCGCCTTGGTTAGACAGCAACTGCCTTAGTCACAATGGGAAATGTTCCGCCATCCTTTGAGCTAGCCGGCGACCAGTCTTGCCTATGTAAGTGTCACCGCAACTGCAAGTGAACTGGTAGATGATGTTAGAGGCCGAACTGATTGGCGCGCTGCTCGAACGGATGTGGAGAGGAATCCTTCGTGTGGTGTGAATAAGTCGTAGTTGGGCGGTAGAGTAGGTGCGCATTAGAGCGGACCTGAGTTTGTGACCAACTTCATTTGCTAAGTGATCCCCCTTGAAGGGTAAGAACAGATAAACATTCTTCTTCTCCGCAGTTTGCATGGGCAGCTTCTCCTTGAGGGTCTGCTATGGGTCTGGATGAATTTCTCCGGATACCCATTACCTAGAAAAGTCCGGCTTAAAAATTTGAGGTATTTTCTGCTGAAACTCTCCAGCGTACTAGGACCAAGACCCTGCGCGGCCTTCAAGGTACCCTTGTGAGAGCGGTCAACATTCCTTTCCCTACCGAGGGCCAGAAGCATGTGTACCATCTGTCAAGAGCTGGATTCACGCGAGAACAGTTGGAGGTTCTTTCGCTGGGATTGAAATACCGAATACCGCCGAGGAATGTGGACAGGATCCACACACAAATAAATTTCAAATATCTGTACGATCAACTCAGCCACCTATCGCCGAAATCAACGGAAGATGCAGGATGGTTTCGGACAAAATTAGTGGATATCGCACACAAGTTCCAGAACGCGCCTATTAGTTAGAGGTGTTGCTTGAAATCGGAACACTATGTTGCAATCAAGGAGCTGCAGAAAATGAAAGATGTAATTTTCCTGCAACCGGATAAAGGCACGGGTGTAGTAATAATGGACAAAGCGGATTACACCGCAAAAATGGAGTCGATTCTCGGAGATGGATGCAAGTTTCGTATTGACAAGACGCTGGACAATAATATCTTGGTGGAGAAACAAATTACGAGACATCTACAAATTCTTTTGCTTCATGGTTATATCTCCGAGTCACAATATCGGCAGCTAAAACCGACAGGGACAGAAACACTAAGAATGAGGGGTGCGCCGAAGCTGCACAAGGCGGGAATTCCACTACGCCCAATAATGTGTATGAATAACTCACCCTACCACAAAGTAGCCCGGTGGTTGGCAAGCTCCTAGAACCCGTGCGTAAGCTCCTGAGCATGCAATGTTTGAAAGACTCCTTTGAATTGGTGAATATACTGGAACGAACAACAATTGACGCGGAGTCGGAACCTCTCTGTGGGCCTTCCTCTGGAGTTCCTGCGAGACTTGATATTGTTGTGCACTGAGAATGTGCGATTTCAGTTTGAAGGGACGGCATACAAACAGATTGACGGCGTCGCTATGGGCAGTCCTTTGGGACCAGTTCTGGCAGACATCTTCCTAGGTATGAATGAAAGGAAAGTTGCTGCCTGCAAAGGTGAAGCCAAGCTTTACAAGCGTTATGTAGATGATATTCTCGTCTTCACTAATGGTGAACATTTTGATCATCTTGCTGCCCTCCTGAACTCAATTCACCCGAACCTTTCTGTATCACAGGAGAAGGAACAAGAAGACAGACTGCCGTTTCTTGACGTACTCATCAAGAGAAGGACCGATGGCACATTGCAGCGCAAGGTGTACAGAAAAGCGACCTGGGGTGGACAATACCTACATTTTTCCAGCTTCGCCCCAGTTGCATACAAGCGCGGCCTTGTAAAAACTCTCTTCTACAGGGCCAGGCGGATATGCAGTCCGGAAGTACTCAAGGCTGAAGAAGAGTTGTTATACCGGACTTTGCTAGCTAATGGGTATCCGGAGAAATTCATCCAGACCCATAGCAGACCCCCAAGGAGAAGCTGCCCGTGCAAACTGCGGAGAAGAAGAATGTTTGTCTGTTCTTACCTTTCAAGGGGGATCACTTAGCAAATGAAGTTGGTCACAAACTCAGGTCCGCTCTAATGCGCACCTACTCTACCGCCCAATTACGACTTATTCACACCACACGAAGGATTCCTCTCCACTTCCGCGCCAATCAGTTCGGCCTCTAACATCATCTACCAGTTCACTTGCAGTTGCGGTGACACTTACATAGGAAAGACTGGTCGCCGGCTAGCTCAAAGGTGGCGGAACATTTCCCATTGTGACTAAGGCAGTTGCTGTCTAACCAAGGCGGAGCGAAACAAAGATTAATCTGTACTGAAATTGACACTATTCCCTCCTTATACTACTCACTCCAAAGCAGTAGCAATCGGAGACGGCCAATACTACTAGCAGGCACAAGTGACACAGCGGGTGACTTCTTGCATTGTGTGTTAGGCCTCTTCTCTCTCCGTCGGAAACCTGTAAGTTAGAAATTGATGACTAGTGCTATATCGCAGCGGTGACTACCACCAATCCATTTTGGGCCGTCGGTTTTAATTTATGAAGTGAAAGAGTATGGGCGCAAACTCAACTCCCTCGCCGATTCAAAACGCCGCGTCACACTGACTTGTCACGAAAGTACGAGACAGGCATACAGTGCTCCGTCGTATGTGAGGTGGTTACCTGGCTGAGTGTAATTGTGTCATATCCACTTTGAATATAAGTTAAACACTATGGTTATGCTCCTTCTATGTAACGAGCTATGACTAGGTAAGTTAGAGAGAAGAATGTCATTTCGGTACGCAAACCCCACTGAAGTTCCACTAGTACGGAGGAATGAGTACGGCTGCGAACCCACGAGTCTCATCTTCGGGTCTTAACTTGCCTGTTGGATGTTATGTATCAATGCACCATCTAAGTTAGCACCAAGAGTTACCTTGAAACGAACCTCGATCTTTCCGATCACTGTAGTCACATCTGAGATATGCATTGCCATATCGAACTTCGCACCCCACGACTGACCGATTTCGTCCTTGTTTGCATTGTTTGAACCGGAAAACACAGGGCGGGGAATACAGACATTGAGATCGCGATTTCCCTTTAGATATCTTTTGTGTGTTTCTATAGTACTTAACGTACTTCATTTTAAGAAACCAAGATGTAACCGCTACAAAAATGGTGGTGACTAAAACAGGCACTACTGAGTCAAGAGTGAGTAAGATAGAAGTACAAAGGATACGAGATATTAATGAACCAACAGCAGACCATGGTAAAACACCAACAAACAAAAAACGCTTAGAAGCCGCAAATGTATGCGCACCGCGAACGAACTAACCTTCAGGAAAGAATTAAATATGAGTAGAATGGGTCGTGGTTGGGATTAACGCATATGATCGATGATATTTGACACAACAGTTAACTCCGGATAAACAATGAACAATGATTTATAACGGGTAAAAAAGCAGGTGCATGACATGTCCCGTAGGGTGTATAGCGTGACAAAAGAGATGACGAAGGGATAATGGTGTCGTCTGTTCGGGCGCTTCCAGATGTAACTGCATTTTCGTACAAACGGTGTTTGAAATGAGATTGTACGCACACAAAGCGATAGGGGAGTGGTTATTGTTCACATCATAGGCGAGAAAAGTGAAAAGATTGCAAGGACAACGCTTACTCGTGTGCAATTGTCTTGGGTCGACGGGATACGGAAACTCAGTTTCTACAGTAGTAGCATTTATCAAATGTCGTGCAAGGCGTTTGGAGTGACTCATTCTCGAGTAGGGTAATGCCACTGTCTACTGTCTGTTGTGCATTAGTGCCAGCATCTGATGGTCAAGAGCTATAGTGCGTAGTGCAAATGTGACAGGGTATCGTTAAGGCGTTTTTTGAAAAGGGATAGGGTGCGTGCATTAATTACATGTTCCGGGATGGGGTTCCAAGGCTGTGACACTAGAAGGGAGAAAAGGTTTCGCCGACATTCCAGTCGGCCGTACTGCGTGACCAACTTAAACTGGTGACCTCTTAGCGGGATGGTTTGACTGAGTATCAGAATGGAATGGCATGGGTGGTTGGGGTTTCCCAGGATCTGGTACACCATTAGGAGATCACTCCCTAGACGTGGATAAGGTTCACTGTATATTTGAGAGTCTTCAGCCGGAGTGGGTAAGGGAGGCTGGTCAAACTTCTGACGCTCTTCGTTGCCCTACGCTGTGCAGTATCGAGCGCGGTGAGATGGTGCTTGCGCCAGGGTTGCCACGCTTGAATAGCGTATTCCGCGTGCGGCCTCACGTACGCACTAAGCGTCTTTGGAAAGACTGAATGGTCAAACGTCTCGAAAGCACTGCGAGGTAGGCTGAGGTCCTGTTTCGCTTTCTTAGCTGCCTTTTCAGTCTGCCTCGAACAACCGAGGTCATCTTGAACTATCACGCCGAGATCGCACTCGTGAGAAGCTCACTGTAGAGTTTGTGGTCCTAGGCGGTACTTGTGCATACTGTTGTATCGTATACTGAGAACTCTGCACTTGGTGACGTTGCAATGCAGCATGTTCGCGAGGGACCATGTGTACGCTTTGTCCAGGTCTTCCTGTAACACTGTGTGATCCTCCACTGCAGCTATATACGCCACACCTTTAGCTCATCAGCAAATAGCAAACAGTTAGAAGATAGCACGCTCGCGATATTATTTATGAAAACCAGGAACAGGCGGGATCCAAGTACCGAGCCTTGAGGTATGCCGCACTGAACTTCGATGGATTCTGATAGGTTGCTTCTAACCCCCACATTCAGGTGCTGTTGCACGAGAAAGTCTCCTATCCAGCCCAGAACAGGATCGCCGATTCCATATTTCTGGAGTTTGTGGAGGAGAATGCGATGGTCTATGCGGTCGAATGCCTTCGAGAAGTCTAAGTATGCTGCGTCGACTCCTACACCAGCGTCCACAGATTCCGTCCAGTTTGCACGAGCAATCAAGAGATTAGTTTTACAGGAGTGATTTTGGCGAAATCCATGCTGTTCCGGAATGAGAATTTGGTTGTTCTCCAAGTACCCCATTAAAGTCTCAGCTACAATGGACTCCATAACCTTGGAGATCACAGGAAGTAGTGTTATCGGGCGATAATTTGCTGATTCAGCGCTGCCGCCACTTTTGTTGATGGGCGTGATGATTCCGTGCTTCCACATCGTGGGGACGTGCATCTCGTTCAGACATCGTTGAAAGAAAATTGCTAATGGTCCTGCCAAACTCATGGCAGTAACTTTCTACGCCTTCTGTCGAATGCCGTCCGCACTCAGGGGGGCTGAACGCGCGCAGAGACATTAGCCTCTTCATTACAGCTGCGGAGGTAAACGATATGTGATTTCGACCGGATGGCGGCGGTATCTGCTTAGGCAGGATGTATGATGATTGCGCGCTTTGGAAGGTACGGCCAAATTGTTGTCCAAGGATGTTGGCTGCCTCTTGTGCGGTTTGAGCTAACCCGCATGCTGTGTGCAGAGCAGGAATACCGCGCTTAACACGGCGCAAATTGTTTACGTATCTGTATGGCAGTTTGAGATTGGAGCAAAACTTTTCCACTAGACATTGTTGGTTCTTCATTTCATCCTCCCGGACGAGTTTGACACAGTGGTTCCTTTGCATTGTGTAGACATCCCAGGTATGATCGTTCGTGGAGGCTATGTAGGTGTGTCATGCCAAGTCCCTTAATGCCATGCACTTACGTTTCCTGCTCCTTACGAAAGACTTCATCCTTCTAGGCCTGTAGAGTTTGGTTTCAGATGTCCTTTCCACGAGCTTGGTAAATATGTTGACAAATTCACCGCAGGCCACCTCAGGCGTTAATTCAGCGAAGAACGACCAGCTTGTTGCATCTATTAGGTCGGACAGGTCTTCATAGTTGGTTACGACACGATATTCCTCGGCATACACTTTAGGATAATCCGCGTAGCATATGTAACGAAACGATAGCGTCGCATGATCACTGCGGCCCAGAGGAGTATCGGTTATCACTCTCGCGACCATCAGTTCTTCATTGGGGAATATTCGGTCCAACATGGGTGGTCTGTTAGTTCCCGTGAATCTGGTGGGCATAGTGACGTGGCCATAAAGAGGATAGTCTGAAACTAGATCTTGCAAATTTGCTTTGAATTGCTCTCCTGGTGTGGCCTGGGATTCGAGGGCATGTAAGTTGAATTCACCGGTGGCTAGAATGTGACTGTACTTCCTGTTTATCACTTGCCTCAACGCAGCCATCAAATTATAGTCCATCTCAGGAGTAGACGATGGTGGGTGGTAAACAACAACCAATAGGCCAAATATCGTTCCCTCTCAGCTGAAAATTACACCAAATGGAGTCAGGTACGTCGGTTTCCTAATCGTTTATGCGTTCGCATTGCAGGTTGTTACGAAAATAAAGGGCTACCCCACCATCTTTGTTAGATCGATCCTTCCAGACAACGGACATGCCCGTTAGTGCAATTTCAGCATCGGTTATCTCACAGCACAACCGCGTTTCGGTGACAGCGATGAGGTCCCAAGCTGCTAACGCGTGTCGAAGTCTTAATTCAGCTAATTTGCTGAGTAGACCTTAGGCATTTGTGTACATGCATGAGAGCTTCTCGGAGACCAAAAGTGTTTTCGCTTGGATGGATGAAGCAAATGAGTTTACGCCGACCAATAAAGGATCAGCGACTAATCGTTTTTTGAATGGGTTGCATACTCTCGAAAAGTATTTGATATATATGCAGGTATCAGATGCCCCGAATCCCGGTGTTTGCTCGTGCTCTGCTGTGGCCCTCCGGATAGTATGGCTACTCTTGAAACCGTTCCCGAGTCGGGTCCTGCAGTTGGCGTTTTCAGTAGGATCTTAGATTCCTGCACTGATAGTACTACCGCGGATATTCCTGCTGTTCTCAGGTTGGCTGACCGGTTAAGCTTAAAAATACTTGATTGTGCTACAAGTATTATTGCTGGAACGTCACAACACGGATTGCTAAGTACGCGATCCTGCATCATGTGTCGGATCGATGTTCATATTCCTAATTAGTTCGCTTTATTTGTCTATTTTGACATACAAAAACCATTTGATCGCATTCTGTATGCCCACCTCTTGTTCATACTGATTGCATATGGCATCGGAAATCCCCTGCTATCTTGTCCCCGTTCCAACCCAATTAACAGAACCCATCTAATCCAGGTCCAAAATAAAAAACAAGCGGTTGTTCCCTATTTCCTATCGCTATTTTACTCACAGTCTGTGTG
>OX104065.1:136210316-136253583 GCA_944474145.2 Dicrocoelium dendriticum | reverse complement strand
AAAGATGGCTATACGACGGGGAGAGCTTAATATATATCACAGGCCCCCACATAACTGTATACATATAACGCCACGGAAGCTTTCGTAGCCTCGGTCTCATTCTAGTTACGAAACGCTGTATTTCCTCCAGCTTTTCAGTTTCCAAGTGGGTTACCGGATGGTCTAATGGGCGAGGTAAATAAACGTTGGACGCTTTCTTCGGATCATGTGGAGAAACTGGGTCTAAATGCTTAGAGCATACGAAGTCCCGCAAGGTACAATTTCGTTGTATTTTCCAGTGATCTCATTTCATGTCGATTGAGCGCTCCTAAGTATCTGACAGATGTGTTAGGACGAAGCAACTGGCCGTCAAATGTGTGTGATCGAGTGGCTGGACGTCTAGTGATACTGATGCACTCCGACTTGCTTGAGTTAAGAGGGAGTTGCATTTCAGTGAACCGCATTGACAGTCGCTCTAAGTCATACTGGAGGCGAGCGCAGTCGTCCTGGTTCCCAATTATCTTGTATCAATGGTTGAACTCAACACGTTAGACAACCCACTAGGTTAAAAAAAATATTAGATCTGGTTCTTACCATGGGTATTGCATCTATCTGTGTATTAATTGAATACCCATTAATAGGATGTGATCACAATACGGCGCTTTGCAGCATAAACATCAGGCCATGTACAAAGAGCAGAGAAATAAGGACGACGGAGCCCCGAATGCACATTATTGATTGGAACACATTTGACAACCTGCTTGTGAGCATGCATTGGGACCGATTGTTCTCCTCATCAGATTCGGCCATAGCCACAGGCGAATTCGCGTAAATTATCATCCCTGTACGGACATTCGAGCACCTACGACGAAGGCAAACAGACACCTTTGACGGCCGATACAAAAGCTCATCTAAGGTAGCTTACAAGCTTAAAAAGTTGAGATCACTACACTGCAAACGCAAAGACATCACCACATTAATCCAAATACATGAAACATTGAAAAATTTGAACACCAAACTGAACAGTACAGGATTTTCGAAGAAAACCGAGTCGTGACTAATGCAGAGAAAGCTCGTGCTCTGATGCAATTAATCAGAAGAAGAAATCCGAAATGGCCCCACAAAAAGCCAAGCCTAGTTTTAAACGGCGGTACGACAACAGACGAGATAGTCCAAATATGTGATTCGATGAATTCCTACATTGCCGCCTCGTTCAACACTGCACCGTTTGTATCATCTTCTCACCTCCAAAGCAAACTGGAAAAAGTATTATGTACCAATCCCCTGAACTTAAAATGAACAATGAACAATGATATATTACAGGTAAAAAGCGATTGCTTTACAAGTCCTGTAGGATGGTTGAAGTGAAAGTAAACATAAGTGTAAATCGTCAGTTTAAGCGTCTAGTGAATTCAAGTGCCCCTTATTCATAGAAACGTTGTAGAATGTGTACTGAATTGTTACTGTAGAGTAATATGGGAAGTAATATGGGTAAGGCATGTCTAAGGAACAAGAGAAACGACCAACGCTTACTCGTGCGCCGCTTTCTTGGACTGAGGTAAATTGATGAATGCAGTTGTAATATATCCGAAACTATATTCCACAACAGCAGTGTGTAAATAGTGAAGCACAAAAGCTGAGAATGAGCACCGTTTTTTTTCGCGTTTGTTTGACGTGGACACCACTGATTACATAGCGTAATGTAGGTGGATAAGCGAATCACCAAGACGTCTTTTGGATAGCTATAGCGTGGGGGAAGAAACAACGTATGTGGGAAGAGCATTCCAGTGTTCGCATACACGAAGGGAAAAGAAATTCCGGCGGCAATCAAACAGGCTGTATTGTGTGGCCAGCTTTAGCTGGTGTCCTCTGAGTGTTGTATTGCTACTCAGCTTTAGTAGGTGACGACAACAATGGTTTGGATTCCTCAGGACCATATAAGTCATTATCAAGTCGCCACGCAGGCGTCGATTTTGTCCACTGTAGACCCCGAGGGTTTTCACCCTCAATCGGCAAGGGAGATGAAACAGGCCGTTTACGTTCTTGGTCGTCCTTCGTTGCGGCAGTTCAAGAGCGGTAATGTCTTGCTTTTGCCATGACTGCCAGGCGTGGATAGCGTACTCAGAATGAGGCCGAATTTAGGCGTTCAGCATTTAGTAAAAGATGGAAGGATCGAAGCGCCCGAATGCCCTCCGCAAAAGGCCAAGGTTTTGGTTAGCGTTTTTGGAGGCTTTCTCGGCCGGACGGGAACAGCCCAGATCTTCCTGCATTACCACTCCTAGATCGCATTCCGTTGTAGTGCGCTGCAATATTTGATCCCCCAGTCTGTATTCACAAGTGGCTTTATGACGTATGCTCAACCACTTGCACTTTGAAGCGTTGAACTGAAGCAGGTTCTGAGTCGACCATTTGTAGACCCTGTCAAGATCATCCTGAAGTGCTACATTGTCGCTAGTTGTTCTAGTGGCTCGCCATACCTTGAGATCATCAGCGAAGAGTAAGGAGTTGGAGGTGATTACTGTCGCGAGATCGTTTATGTAAATCCGGAATAGTCGTGGACCAAGTACTGAGCCGTGGGGCACTCCGCACTTAACGTCGATTGCGTCAGAGATGACGCCGCGAACTCTTACATTCAGATGTCGTTGAAGCAAGAAGTTACCTATCCAACCGAGGATTGGGTTACCAATTTTACAACACTGCAGCTTGTGAAGGAGGATACGGTGGTTCAAACGGTCAAAAGTCTTTGAGAAGTCCAGATATACTGCGTCAACACCTACGTTGCTGTCAACGGTCTCAGTCCAACTGGATCTGACAAGCAGCAAGTTTGAAGTGCAAGATCGGTTCTTGCGAAACCTATGTTGTTCTTGTGCCATGGTATTGCGTTCTTCCAAGAAGTTCATCAGCGCTTCGGCAACAATCGCTTCCATGATTTTGGAGAGCACCGGAACAATGGAACAATGGTTATTTACGGGTTAAAAAAATGTTGCTTAACAAGTCCCGTAGGATGGAAATTATGGTGAAAATCAATTGCATGATAAAGTGAAAAGCTTTGTGGTGGACTCACCATAGGCTTATGCGGAATAGCGGAGATGTTCGCGTATTAAACATCTAAATCCATAAATCCATTGGTTAGGCGTTTGGCAAGACACCGTTTGATTGCGTTTTGTAGCCCCTGGCTAACAAGTCAAAAAATGAAATATAAGTGAGACAATGCATCGTCAACACGTTTTTTAAGTATCGCCAGATTGGGAGCAGAGACGACATAAATAGGAAGGGAGTTCCAAGGCTCACACACACGAAGAGAAAAGAAATTTCTACGGCATTCAAGCCGGCTACAATGAATTGTCAGTTTCAGAGGTTGACCTCTTAGTTTAGTGTTGTGGTTCAATTCCAGCAGCGGACGGCAAATGTGGTTTGGGTTCTTCAGAACCTGGTAAAACTTTATGAGATCCCCCCGCAAAAGCCGATATAGACTGCTGTGGATTTTTAGAGATTTCAGTCTAAGCTGATAGGGCAGATGAAAGAGGCCCCTTACATTCTTGGTTGCCCTTCGTTGAGGAGTCTCGAGAGCAACGAGATCCTGTTTCTGCCACGGCTGCCACGCCTGAATAGCATACTCCACGTGAGATCGCACCTAGGCGTTAAACATATGGGGAAAGTTTGAGGGTTCAAACCGACCGAAGGCTCTGCGAAGAAGGCCGAAGTGTTGATTTCCGGTTCTCGTCGCCTTCTCTGCCTGTTTCGAACGCCCGAGATCTTCCTGCACCAATACACCCAGGTCACGCTCCTGAGAAACCTTCGCCAAGGTGTGGTATCCAATCTTGTAAGCCCTCATCGGCTGGTGACGCAGATGCATCACTTTGCACTTAGCTATGTTCAGTTGAAGCTTGTTCCTCTTTGACCATTCGTAATTGCAATCTAAGTCATGTTGGAGCAGATCCTTATCTGGCTTGTTACCAATCGCCCGCCATATCTTGATGTCATCGACGAAAAGCAGGAAATTTGAGGAGATGGCTCTTGCCAGGTCGTTGATAAACACCAGAAATAAACGCGGTCCCAGCACTGAGCCTTGTGGGACACCACATTCCACCTCAATTGGGTTAGAAATTTATCCCCTAACACGTACTTGGAGCTTTCGTTGGTAAAGGAAGTTGCCAATGCAACCAAGTACAGGATCTCCTATTCCGCAACTCTGTAGTCTTTGAAGTAGGATGCGGTGATCAAGGCGGTCGAAAGATTTGGAAAAATCCAGATAGATGAGGTCGACTCCGACCCCAACATCGGCCACTTCCGTCCAACTACCTCGTGCAATAAGTAGGTTGGTGGTGCCATAAGTAGTGTTATCGGGCGATAGTTGGCTGGATCTGTACGACTTCCCCCCTTATGGATGAGAGTGACGACGCCTTGATTCCACATTGTTGGCACGCGCATCTCATCGAGGCATCGTCGGAAGAACTTGCAGAGGGGGTCCGCCAAGTTTAACGCAGCCAATTTCAACAGATGACTATAACCTCTATCAAACCGAATTTCCAACCAGGACCTGATAGTATTCCCCCTGCAACTGTTAAGCTAGGTGGTAAAAACATAACTCTCCTCATGTAGAATATTTTACACTGTCACTAAACACTAGTTGCTTCCAGCCTCGATGAAAAAGATGCCGTACTTACACCTAAATACAAAGGCAGTCCACGAAATAGTATGTCAAATTATCGGCTAACAAACCATACCACCGTCGATTCTAAGACTTTAGAAAGAATCGTCAAGACTCGGGACACATAGTTTCTAACAACTCACAAAACCTACTCCGAAGTTCCCAACATGGGTTGAGCACAAAACGTTTTTGTGTTACATACCAAGTACACTTTTCGATCATGTTACAGCAAACGTAGCGGACGGCATGGCCATCATCATCATCATCATCATCATCATCATCATCATCATCATCATCATCATCATCATCATCATCATCATCATCATCATCATCATCATCATCATCATCATCATCATCATCATCATCATCAACATCATCATCATCATCATCATCATCCTTATGAATATGCAAAAAGCATTTGACTGTTTACCACACAAACCATGGTTGCCCGTGCTGGAATCCTATGAAATCAGCAATCCTCTCTTGATCTCGGTCAAATTATATCTTAAGGGCCAAACACAAAGTGTAAAGATTGGACAAAACTGTTTTACTTCCAGAAATGTCATGAGCGGTATTGTTCAGGACAGTGTATTGGGCCCATTGCTTTTCCTCACTTACATAAATGGCATATGTGATTACATTAGACACGGGAGCCTAGTTGTATTTGTGAAAGACATCAAACTGACGTACTCATTTCTATCTGACCATCTGTAACTGTGCCTAAAAAATATACGCGAGGATTTATCATCTCTAAACCAATGGAGTGAAAGCAGGTCAAGAAGGTTTTTGGCAGATAAATCCCGGATACTCTGCCACAGATGTTGGATACCAGAAGAATGAGTAACTCTCTTTTACACACATCCCAACTGCTTATTCTGTTCGAGGTCTAGGGATTCGATATTCTAATAGCTTCAACTTCTCCGAACACATACTAGATCAAGTAGCGAAAGCGAAGCAACTAACTAGCTGCATCATTAGATCATTTCCCCTATCCCAAACACTACTTGAATTATTCAAACTCCTAGTGTAACTTACTATAGAGTATTGCACCATCACGCATATCAACCTAAGTAATACAGATAGAATTGCTTTGGAAAATGTCCAGGAATCATTTACCAAAGTGCTCATGAGGCGCTCTTCATCATTTAACTATGAGGTGAGATATTCACACCTCCAGCTCGATGCACTCTGACTTCGACGGCTAAAAAATCAGTCTTACTCCTCTCTACAGCATATTATTCTCGCAAGTTTGCTCAACCATTAGGATCGTCGTATTACCTAATGGCTTAAGCATTCTCACCCGTAATGGGAAATGTCTGCTATCCTTAGTGAGGACCAAGAAAAATATCTGCCCATCTGTTGAATAAACAGCAGTTGCAATTAAAGACCTACGAGAGCCTGCCCATTATCAACATTAATTTAACAGCTTTTCTTTCCAAGCCAAAGGTGGACAAAATTTTCGACCTTCAACAATCCACGAGCGCACTCATGGATTCGGGCCCGAACGACATATAGCAGTATTAAAGATCAACTATTTTAACGAATATATATATATATATATATATATATATATATATATGCACAAGTCTGCAAACAGACGAATATGTCATCCGAACCATGGTGGTAGGGAAAGAAGAAAATAAAGTTCAACGAAGACAGAGAGAGTGAAAAGTTAGAAGAATATCTCTTTTCAGTTTCACGCACGACCTTTTGACTTTGTTTTCATGTTTCGTTCAACATTCAAAAGTACTGGAGGAAGAGACAGTAGAACAGCATTGACGCCACTGACTCTTATTTCGGGACATATCCTACAAGACTTCCAACCACTGGGGAAAGCGCTTCCGCTGGTTCCCATCCTGAGAGACTCACTGATCCAACTGAAGCTAGAAACTTCACACTCCTTTTCCACGTTATGGGTTTTCCGTCGCAGCTCTTTTCCAATTCCCGCCAGGGAAGTGCGAATAAGGTGCGACGTGGATGGCTGTTGTGTATTCTGTCAGCTGTCTGGGCGTCTAGTCTAGACAGACACGTGCACACAACCCAGACACACACACACACACACAAAGTGTCTAATTCTCTACTTCCTTATTGGTTCATCCTTCTCCTTGCGAAACCTTATTGTACTCACCCAGTTAGACATTGTTCAGATTACAGCAGTCCGTTTCCGAGAGTGACCTTTTCGTATACAACACTGGCGTCGCGCCTTACGAACCTACGTCATGGAATTACATCCTCCTACAGTTTACTGGTCTGATCCGACCGTACGTCCTAGCGAAAGTGCATGGGCCCAGTGGAAAACATCGTTTACAAACTACCTTGACCTACTACCTGCGGCTGCTAACTACACTGAAAGCCAGAAACTGAAGCTACTCAGACACCTACTAGGTGATGAGGGACAACGTCAATTTGATGCTTTGGAGCTGCAGTCACAAGATACCTTGGCGAAAGCGCTAGAGGTGCTGGACAAGTCATGGGGACAGCGTACAAATCTCTTCATGGCTCGCCTCAAATTCGGCCGACTTACACAGGAACCCTCGGAAACTCTAGACGGTTTCGTTGATCGCCTCATTCGCGGTGTACGACCCTGCGAGTATCCAACCATACCGAAAAATAGAATCGAGGGCGTAATGCTAGTGCAGCAGTTGATTAGTGGTATCACCAACAACCGAATTCGGGAATGCCTACTTTCCGAAGACGCTTCCAAATTGACTTGGGATAAGGCTGTGGAATTAGCTCGCCTCAAAACATGTACGGCCGAACAGTTGCGATGTTTCGCCACCCACGCAGACATACAGGAGGTTTCCAAGATCCATCGCTCGCCAACTGAATTCCAATCCCCACAGAAATGCTTCCGCTGCGGCAGCCTACAGCATAAAGCCAATTTTACCAAGTGCCCTGCCTTAGAAATGGATTGTAAAAAGTGCGGTAAGCGTGGACATTTTGCTCGTTGTTGTCGTTCAGCACGCATTTCTCAGTTGAATCCTACAGATTCCGTTTCTAATCAACAGTTACAGTCCTCTGAAAATGTATTTTCCATTGATAACACAAGTACTGTGTCTAACTATCGTTCCAATTGTCCAGAGCCTAAACTACCTATGCCTGACATTCGTACTGTTACAGTTTTTGCACACGATAGAATAACACATGTTGACATGGAACTTGATTCAGCCTCTCCTATCACTATAGTACCGAGTAGTTTTTATGACATTCACCTGCATGACATGCCTATACATCCTTCAGCCTATCGATTTGACAGTTATACAAAGGCCCCGGTAGAAATACGAGGATTTGTGGTGATTGTGTTGCAACTTGGGGCCGTGAAATCATCAGTTGCTGTGTACGTTACCCGCGGAAATAACCGTCCCTTACTCGGACGCAACGCTATGGTTGCACTGGGAGTCACGCCGTCCCTAGCTCGTATGCGTATCATGGCAATTAACCTATCAGACCTACAGGTACGGTACCCGAAATTATTTGAACAAACAATAGGGCGCGCTCCGTCCTCCGTTCACCGCATATGTCTGAAGCAGGATGCTAAACCGGTAGCTATTGCTCATCCACGTCCAATTCCTTTGGCCAGAAGAGAGGCTGTTTCGTCAGCATTACGGCGGATGATTGCAGATGATCTCATTCATCCCATTAACTGTTCTGAATGGGTCCACCCTATGGTTACAGTCCTCAAGAAGGACGGTACAGTAAGAATATGCAATGACCTGCAGGCCCTAAATCGGCAAATCGTGGTAGAAAAGTTTGTGCTTCCAACCGCGGATGAACTAATAGTTAAACTAGCTGGCGCCCGATATTTTCAAAATTGGACCTTAGGAAGGCTTTCTTTCACATGCCTCTAATTAAGGAGTCAAGACCGCTGACCGCATTTCTCACTATGGACGGACTCTTTCAGTACAAAGTCTTGCCAATGGGCTTGAGTTCAGCTCCAGCAGCTTGGCAAAAGTTTATGGTTCACTCATTTGCCAATTTACCTGGTCAGATAGTATACATGGACGACATCTGTGTATTCGGTAGGACTCCAGAAGAACATGATTCACGGCTGCATGCTGTGTTACGTCGACTACACGATCTTAACCTCAGATTAAACCTCGAGAAGTGCAAATTTAATGCTAGTGAGATCGAGTTCCTGGGCCACATTATAACAAATGACGGTATGAAGCCGAGTTTTGACAACGCGCGTGCCATCACTGAGGCTCCTTGCCCACAGAACTCCAGTGAAATAAAGCATTTTCTAGGTATGTGTTCTTACAACCTACGTTATCTGCAGGATTTCACAAATATTGCTGAGCCACTGCGTGAACTGACAAAGGAGAAAAGTGTATTTGTTTGGGGTCCACCCCAACAAAAGGCATTTGATGAGATAAAACGCCGCATTGCTTCCACACCAGTTATGGCGATTTTCGACGAGACGTGCCCAACGATTGTCTCTACTGATGCATCAAACATTGGGTTGGGTGCTATACTATCTCAAATTCAAAATGGGCATGAAAGAGTTATTGCTTACGCTTCCAGAAAATTGTCGGCGGCGGAGCTTTCTTACTCTGCCGGGGAAAAAGAAGCCCTTGCCTGTGTTTGGGCCTGTGAGAAGTGGAATCTGTTCTTGTTCGGAAGACCCTTCACTCTTCGTACAGACCACGCAGCGCTAACTAGTTTACTTACTCGAGGAACAAATGGCATCAGGCCACTTCGGATACACCGCTGGTATGCACGATTGTTAACGTACGATTTTCAAATTAAATTCCGTCCCGGACGCGAAAACCAGGTAGCGGATGGGCTCTCTCGACTACCCCTCAACGAAACTGAAAATAATGAGGATGATAATGAGAGATTACTGGTGTCTTCGCTGAGTAATGAACCAATCTCAGCCCTGACTAGGGAAGAACTCCAGAAGGCCACTCAGGAAGATGAGACACTCTGCCACGTTCAGGAGTATCTGCTAAACGGTTGGCCACAAAACAATAAGATCACAGGCGAGTTTCGTCCGTACTACGTGTTGCGTCACGAACTTTCAGTTATAGATGGATGTTTAATGCGTGGCGAAAAGTTTGTGGCTCCTCGGAGCTTGATACAAAAGATCATGCTATGTGCTCACGAAGGCCACCCTGGTATCGTTCGTACGAAACGCAAGGTTGACGCATGTTTCTGGTGGCCCAAAATGTCACACGAAATAGAAAAACTTGTTCATGACTGCTCTTCATGTCAAAGGGCAGACAAGAGTTCAAGGCCGGTTTCATCCCCTATACAACCCATTGACTATCCTATGCGACCGTGGGCCAAGATAGCTGTTGACATCATGGGTCCATTTAGCTCAGCGCCTCAGCATCAAAGGAACTGTTTGGTAGCGACCTGCTTCTACAGTAAGTGGCCGGAAGTCCATTTGTGTGGAGAGGTGACTACTGCCAGCATTATTCGATGGCTGAAATATATGTTCTCCCGCTTCGGATTACCAGAGGAGATAGTGACGGACAACGGGCCGCAGTTTACAAGCCATGAGTTTCATTCGTTCCTTCAACTTCACGCTATCCGACACTCACGTACAACGCCGTATAATCCAGCGGCAAACGGCATGGTAGAGCGGTTCAATCGATCCTTGAAAGAGAGTATCCAAGCTATTCGCTTATCTGGTACAGGTTGGGAGGATGCAGTTCTACAAGCACTATTTTCTTACCGAACCGCACACCACCGAGCTACAGACAAAACGCCAGCTGAACTCATGCTTGGGCGTGTCCTTCGGACAAAGTTGAATGCCGCACTTCCAATTCCTGCAACCAATAATTCCGACGAGTTAGATCGTCGCCATCGATATCAGACCACTTACCAGAAGCATACTACGCCGCTCCAGCCCGGAACATTCGTGCGCGTGAAGGTAAACGCTGCATCAAAAGGACAACCCACGTTATCAGATCCGATAAGAATAATGCATGCATGTGGGCCAGGCACTTACCGGCTGGAGGATGGCCGAACAGTCAACTCCCGGCGATTATTCACAAGTACCAGACGAACGAGGCAAATACCACCAAACTTCACTGACGAGAGAACGCAAAGCACGCAGCTCCGCAGGACGAGCCGAGAACAAAGAAGACCGTATCGATATGGTTTTGACGCCTCATACGATTAAGCGGAGAGGTGATGTTGTGTATTCTGTCAGCTGTCTGGGCGTCTAGTCTAGACAGACACGTGCACACAACCCAGACACACACACACACACAAAGTGTCTAATTCTCTACTTCCTTATTGGTTCATCCTTCTCCTTGCGAAACCTTATTGTACTCACCCAGTTAGACATTGTTCAGATTACAGCAGTCCGTTTCCGAGAGTGACCTTTTCGTATACAACAATGGCAGTGGTCTGGCATGCGCAGTACGTGAACGGACCAACGCAATCGGTGCTGGATGATTGCGCTCTGGAGACACAAAAACAACAAAACACTGCATAACCGCTCCATATTGAATAAATGAGGACGAAACCGGTATTAGCGCGGTTTCTATGCAAATACCTAATAAATAAATACTGAAGTGTTCGTCCCTTGCCTGAATGGACGCTTGATTCCCAATCAAACCGGAAGTCGCTGGCCCCCCACAGGACAGAGAGAAGACGAATCGGACGAGCAGGGCAACAGGAATGAATTAGCAAATCACACCGTACATTATAAAGGCAAATTGGAAAGTTCGTGAACAATATATTTAAAGCGACCGTGGAAAGCTCTGGAAAGGTTAACTTACAGCCAATAAAAGAACTTCAACCTAGCGTTCATTGGCCGCTTCTCCTAGTTGGCTCTCTGTTCGCCCCAATCAGGGCGGATGGGTTTGGATAGCCGGCCGAGGCGATGGGGTCCTGGCTTGTTCGACTCGTGTATTCCTTCCTAACAAATACATAGTTTCATCGCGACAGAACGAGGCACGCTTGTAAACGCATACTCATGGTAATACAAACAAGTGTGCTCGGTAATTACACAAAAGGAATGGGGTTAACCAGTAACATATGTGTATGTATACATGCAATTGTTCGTGTATGTGTGTAAATAGTCATGCTGAATGAGTTTGTTAGACTGAATTTGTAGTTTCGCTCGCCGAATTCACCATCAAAAGAAAGATCAAACGATGACTTCGAGTTGGATGACTTACTTGATGTGTGTAAGATCCTCTGAAAAGGCAAGTATGTATGTATGTATATTCTGACTGGAAAAAACACGCTAATAATACCAAGATGTGCGTAAACAATGTGTATTGTTCGTATGCAATAAAGTTTATAAATGAACACAACAAGAACAATTTAAGGTCGGAATTCGCTATGGTTCACTGGGAACTCCGTTGTATAAGCAAATCCTGTGTTTCGGTGCACGGTTGTGTGCTAAATCCACCAATGCACACGTGAGTACGAGAGAGTGCGCGTGTGTAGGGAAATCCGTTTGTGTGGACAAAGCCGATAGTCCACTGATCGATTGGCATTTCAAACTGCCGGCTTCCGCAATGCTAGCTAGACCTCTACACCCGCTGTTCAAATTCACGGGTTTCACGGGTTTGCGCAGAACGAGTAAGCGTAGCTTTTCGGTGGTTCTGCCTCGGGATCTTACGGCAAGGTCCTGATCTCGTCGGTAGGTACCAGATGTTGTGGGTCTCGACGCAGTAGTGGTGTTCAGCACAAGAATTCAGCGGGTTGACTGTGGGAACGTGGATACCTGGAACAAGAAAGTGGTGTAGGTAAATTCGGCAAAGTTGGATAGAAGCAAAATGATAGAAGCGCCGCGTGTTAGCTTGGCAAATGGCCAGATCTTAGCAACGTGGAAGACCAGCGAGGTAAGAGCCAAGCGTCTAGGCGCTGTTTGAAGACCTCCGTATTGGGCGCTGAGACAACAGCTTCGGAGAGGGCGTTCCAAGCGAAGGCAGTACGCACACTGAAACTGTTTCTTCGGCACAGAAGGCGACTGCTACGAGTCATCAGTTTGAGTGAGTGCCCTCGAAGATGATCTGTACGGGCGCGGACCAGCAATCCTGCGTTTGGGTGTCTGTTATTAGTCAGGACGGAATAAGCTAAGATAAGGTCGCCACGAAGCCTGCGATATTTCAACGGGAAGAGGTTAAGGGCCGCCAGACGCTTCTCATACGAGAAGTGGGATAGTCCGTCCACTCTCTTAGTGGCTCTGCGCTGTACAGTTTCCAGCATGGCCTCGTCCTTCTTCAGGTACGGCGGCTGGACAAGTATGTTGTACTCCAGCAGCGGACGTACTAAAGTGCTATAGAGACGGACAAATGTCTCTCTAGGGAAAGACCCTAGTGCACGTCCAAGGAGGGCCAGGCGAACGCTAGCCTTTCGCGCCAGTGTAGCTACATTGGCGCTCGAGCTCAGGTCGGCGGATATTATGGTCCCCAGGTCGCGTTCCTGGGATGTGGCTTTAAGATGCACACCGCCGATATTGTACGGATTAGCCACACCTTGCCCAATGTGCATGACTTCGCACTTGTCGATGTTAAACGGGAGCGAATTTTTCGAGGCCCAAGAATAAGCAGCATCGATATCTGTCTGGAGAAGTGCCTGATCACTTGGCCTGCGGATAGGTCGCCATATCTTAGCGTCGTCCGCATAAAGCAGTATGTGGCTGCTGATACAGGATGGGTGGTCGTTGATGAACAAATTGAACAACAGGGGCCAGAGGATGGGTCCCTGGGGCACCCCGGTCGTTGCAGCCAGAGCGCTGGAAAGTGCGCCGTTTACACGAACTCGGTAGGTGCGGCCAGACAGGTAGGTACTTAGCCAGCAGATTGTTTGCTGGTCGATCCCCAAACTCGGCAGTTTACTCAACAGCAGTGCGTGATTGACCCGGTCGAATGCTTTTGAGAAATCCACGTAAACCACGTCAGTTGGAGTATGATTGTCTGCCTCTGCAGTCCAGGAATCAAGGGCTGCGAGAAGATTCGTGGTGCACGAGTGAGCCCTGCGGAACCCGTGCTGTTCAGGGGCTATTACGGACAGACTTTCTAAATGGCAGCGCAAGAAATCGTCTATGATACTCTCCATTACTTTGGAGGCAGTGGAAAGCATTGCTATCGGGCGGTAATTAGAGGGGTTTGTCCTGTCACCACCCTTGTATATCGGCGTTATGACCCCTTGCTTCCAAGCGTTCGGGTATTCGGCACTGGTGTAGGAGCGGCTGTACAGTAAGGCAAGCGGCTCGGCCAGTACAGTGGCGCACTCACGTAGAAAAATGGGAGGGATCCCATCCAAACCCGGCGATTTGTCTGTCCTTAATTTTTTTAATTTCTCCAGGACTTTCTCTGATGTAAACTGCACGGGATGTCTGGCAGTGATGGGGGTAAAGTTAGCGCCTTCCATTGTACTGCGTGCGAAGGTGCCGAAAACGGACTCGTACTGAGTCTTCAGCAATTCCGCAGCTTCTTTGTCCGACGTTGTGGTATTGCCTACGAGTCCGAGCAGGCTGCCAACGGCAGCGCGCGATTTAGTGAGAGACGCTATATGCTTAAAGAAGACCTTGGGGTTATCGGTGAAGCTTTTAGCGAGAGAGAGCTGGTACGCTTTTCTGTCCTGGCGAGCAGCTGCTATACAGGAATTTCGCACTCTACAGTATTGTGCTTGCGAATCAGAGTCACCAAAAAGTAAGAATCTGTCCCAGAGGGCTTTCTTCTCCCTGATCAGCCTAAGCGTAGCAGGCTGAATTTGCCTATGGCGTTTCGGCGCATAAGCACGCACTGTGGGGACGTGTGCCCTAATTGCGTCGTGGATGTGAGCGGCGATGTAGTTCCAATGGTCGTCGACTGTGGGGGTTTGTGCTGCCAGGGACCAGTCGACTCGTGAGAGGAAATCTTTGATGGCGTCATAGTCCGCTCGACGAAAGTTAAGCCTGATGGGCAGTGCTTTAGCGTTGAGCGTGACGTTCGCCTCCACACGAAAACTGATAACTACATGATCACTTGCACCAACTGGGGCGCTCAAATTAACGTTGTCAATTAGATGTGGCTCGTTGGTGAGCAGCAAGTCGAGTTTCGACGGGTTTTGACCGTCTCGCCACCGAGTGTACTGCTGTACGTGTTCGGTTAGGCCATGTTCTAGAACACTGGCAAGAAACTCAAGGCTGTGCTGACTGCGAGCTTGGCCAGAGGTAAAGTCTATCTCCGGGAAATTAAAGTCACCTGCGACGAGTAGGGGGGCACCCAAATCTGAAGCAGCTGCTCGGAGGGCGGCGTTCCAGCACCGCAGCCATTCTGGCGCAGCTGAGGGAGGGCGATAAACCACTCCAAGCGTGAGACTGGTGGAACCGGAGCCGCGGACGCGAATCCAGAGGGATTCGGGAAGAGATAGTAGTTCCGGAGATTTGAGAGGGACGCATGTGAGGCGGTCTGATACATACACAGCTACGCCGCCGCCTTTGCCGCTTTCACGATCGTTTCGAAAGAGCACGTATCCCGGGATAGCTACCTCGGCGTCTACAACGTCTGGGCAGAACCAGGTTTCGGTTATACATATAACTTTAGCTTGCGTGTCCAGCGCAAGGGAAGATATTTCGGACACCTTGTTCCGTAGCGATAAAGCGTTGGTGTACAAGCAGTTCCACTTGCTAACATGAACTGCTGGCGGGCAGTGGCTTGAAGGCATAGATGGTAGGGTAGTTCCAGTGTGGTTTACGCCGACCCCACAGGGGCCGGCGCCTATTCGTTTTTTGTTATATCCACAAGTCGCGTAATATGTAGTGATGGCGTGGCTCGACTGAATGGCGTGGAATTACGTCCCTTAATTTGCCTGCGCTCCACAGAAGGGAACGTATATCGCTTGTCGGGAAATACGTCCATTTATGCATAACTTATTTCCAATCCTCGAGAACGCATGACGCTGCGTGCGAAATCTCTTCCGTAGAATTGAAACACATTGCACCACTCTTGAGGCAAAGCGAAAAGAAGAGATGTATCTGTTCAGATAATTTCATCTAAATGGATATCCACATAGTTTCGTCCGGCCATGTCTAAACAACAAAGTTACGACCCCTCAGACTGCTCAGATGACAGAGTCGTTCTACCCTACGTAAAGAACATCTCCGAGATGACGGTAAGATCCATTGTAAAAAGCGTGAACAAATTGATTATCTTTTGCGATCCTGTTGTACACATTGATCAAACCACATAGTTGGACTGCACCTCGAATTACCGAGGAATATGCCATTTATATATTTATTTATTTATTATTCAAACGGCACGGTCTTACAGTGGCCCAAAAGCCAACTGTCACATTGGGGAGACTTCTGTCGAACACCAAAGCTAGAAAGGGAACACACGAAAGATGAAATGTTGTTTACAAGTTACGATGTCAAAATTGTGATAAAAACTATGGGCGTCAAACAGGAAGACGACTATCAACAAGAATACAAGAGCATGTATGTATGTATGCATTTAGAAACACTTATAAGCACCACACTTCAGCCTGACAGACTGATGTCATTTTCACTCGCGTAACACCATTATCTGCTGGCTCGATGTCCAAATGGGACTCACCTAAAGTACAAATCCCGCTAACATCTGTTCGTGTCTCGATACATTCCCACTTGACAGATGGATCTGATTACATTTCTTCTCATGTGACACCGTGTGACTTATTAGGGGTTGCAATATGAAGTCAATGTATCCCATCTCAAGTGTCTCTATACGCCCCATTGTACTGCTGCCGCCTTCAGGTAAACGCACTGAGATTCAGACAAGTCATCTAGGTTGATTCATGGAGCAGTGGCAATACATTGTAACATCCGAATCGAAATGCATGGGCTTAGGTAGTATTCTAGACACTGATGAATTGGTCGAGATATGTTAGCGGTCAGAACGAATGACCAGAGGGAAATAAATATTAACGCTTGACGGACTGCTTGGTGGTTCTACCTCCCTGTTGATTCTCGCTCACCTCGGACAACAGACGATTAGAACCGGGTCTGGTTTTACCTTACGACACAGATAGCCTGCAGTGGACATAATCGCACCATTTCCCTGTCAACTTGGAAAGTTGCTTACGCCATTTACGTCATTCTTTTTGGTGTCATCCTTATTCTATATACCGGATGAAAGTCGGGCTTGGTTGTAGTTTCATTCTAGGATGATTAACTACTGACTTGGTGCAATGTGGTATCTTTATTGCACCTGCCTAGAACGGATGATCCACAGGTAACCTAACTATTTAGGCTTATTTAACTCGGTTGTATTTCGCGATGACTTCACGTGTTGCCCATTACCATATTGTACTCATCATGACCTATGCTATGCTATCATGGCTACCTCCTCAAGCGGTGTCTAGTATGGTTACATACCGAGAGTGACTTATGGCATCTTCCTCTTCATATTATTATTCGGCCGCGATTCACATCACTATGTCAGCTCCATGGTATTGCTCACCATAACCATAGCTTGACTAGCTGCTCAATGCTAACTTGCATGATGCTTAGAGAGCCGGTGCATCGCAGAATAATGGTTCAGTCCATCCATGGGCATCATTCGTAATTGATGTGAGTGCGGTTTTTCCGGGCGAGTTGTTTGCTTGCTACAGATCAATGCTAGGGTGGCAAATTATTGGGTGTTTCCAGTTCGATGGATACGTTTGAATCAAAAGGTTATTATCGCTTGGCCGTTTACAATACGCATAAAATGTCAAATTTGACATTTGTAACACAATGCTCAACGATTGTCCTTCGTGTGACCAGTTTGGATTATGCATTCGAAGAGAAATTTCCCTGGAAAATCTGTGTCAAGTGAACAATCACGACAGTTAACCGACTAGCGATTATCGCGATGTCGCCATTTCATGTTCCACTCCGCAGGTTAGTGATGAGAGTGAGTATACTTATAGTTCCAGTTATCCCTCAGCCATACTGAATTTACCGGGGCCTATGGAAACACACGTACTAACCGGATGGAAGGCAAACGTGCAGAGACCACCTACCAGAAGTTGCATTGCACATGGCCAATCTTTTGGATGGATTAAGTAAAAGGTTGCATCTAACGGGAATGGTACGCCAGTGTGTTATTATATAACATCGGAAATGAATCGGCCCATAGCGTCAATGGTTTGATGAGTATCGAATGGGCTGCACCCGGAACGTACGATATAGACCGTTAGTCAATATCTTATGGCCACAGTAGAGTACAGGTCGGTAGGTATAGAAGGTTGAGTATTTGGACATTTGCACAACAAATGCGAACACTGTTTGGAAAGTCGCATGTTTGACAGTGGGCAGCGGGACTTAGTTGATGTCACTTGTCAATACCAAAGGTTGCGCATCAATCGTTCTTTGAGTAGGTGCACATACTTTGGGCAGCACATGACCGAAACGGTCGGAGACACAGAGAGCCAGAAGTGGACACTGTATCGCATTCGCATGCTGTGTGATCTCCCCCATCAGCTCCTCAAACCAGAGTGTACATGTAGAGGGCAACATCTAAGTGCACACTATTCCACTGCACAAGTAGTCTAGTCATCATTCTACCTAGCAGTTGCTTTACCATTGCCACATCGGATCCCTTCAAATATGGATGCCCAAGATTTAAGGCAGTCACGTCTAAATGTAGAAGAACACATCAACAGTTCGTATTGGGTAGTTATTCTCATGCCTGCGAAAGTGGTTGTTAGCCTGACCTCCAAACGAAACCCATACATGTTTGTCGTACCATTGATGATGATGATGTGTAATGTGTCTCTATCCAGTTTGTGACAGTTCACACTTAACTTTGGATAAACGCATGTACATATGTTGTATTCGAACTGTCATTGGACACAGATGACGCCAAGCCATGTAACTATGTGTATACCGAATGAATTCCACGAGGATCTTCATACCGCTTTTGTACGTTTAACGTAGTGCAGTTAAACGACATTCGAGCAAACCGAAAATAATATTACCGGAACATGAAGAAGGTGAGTTTATGACAAACTCATGTTGATTTCAGGTGTTGCGAATCCAAGACAAATTTGATCGATGCGAATTACGTAGACTGCTCAAAAGGGCGGTTTCTCAGGTGCCGGAGAAGGCAATATTGTATGCGGAATAGAAGCACCATGAGTATGTTCCCATTCAATTTACTAATCCAGGCCAATAAGGCGGCGTACGTTTGCCTGCGTGATGAGTAATCTTGCATTTCAGAAGTAGATGTTGCTTGAGCTCCCCGGTGTGGATGCGCCTGATGTGAATGTTGACAAGGTGCCTACCTGTCTATTACCCACTACCTCGTCCATACTGTCTCCAGGAGACAGTTGGTCGTCGCTGGAGGGGACGGAGTGCACCGTCCTCGTGACGGTGCTAGGCTCAAAGAGTGGTTCCATGCAATCTGTGTGGAACGGGCTACGGTCCAGCCACCGCCTCGTGTACGTCTGGTGTGTATGATTTCCCAATTAGGCCGGAACGCTTCCGTTCTGCTTGTTGAAGGAGTGTGAGCCGGCTCCGTTGATGAAACGTGGCTCCCATCCACATGCCTCCCGGTCTTATTCCTTCGGGTTTACACCGGATATGGGGTGTGTGGGTGGAACTATGGGTGGTGCAGCGCAAGCCACCCATGGTCCCCTTTGTAGGCGCAGGCGTCCTGTGACTGTCCCCATGGACGTCACAGTGACAGGCAAATCCGGATACGGACGCCGCCAAATCAGGTATGTTGGTCCACTAGACATTTATATGAGAAAGAAAGGCATTAGGACAAAACCGAAAACCCACCACCTGAAATAAAGAGACTTAGCATGCAAGCATGCGGTTAGTAAATCGAATTCAGCGTGCCTACAAACGCTGCGCCTGTGCTGCCTACGTTCACTGCGGGACCCGTCGTCGCTTTGGCAGTGGTCCCGAGTGACCTCTCTCATGGCTCACTAGGCCTGCCTGACTCAGGCACTCGCGACCGCATGTTCTACAGCACCATGCGCTCGATGTCGATGGAGTACAATTCATTGGTGCTTGCCGCTTCCGCAATTGCCGCTTCTTCTCTTCATGCATGAGGGCTTTCTCCCGCACTTCAGCAACTGCCTTCGTGATTAGATCGTGCCATACACCACGATTAACCGCCTTCGATTCCCATGATCTGCAATCAAGATTAGAACGTGTGAGGCTCACTTTAATCATGTCCTGGTTACGTAACTTTGGTTTCCCAGCATGCCGCTTCCCTATACTCAGCTGACCGTATAAAAGTTGTTTCGGTATGCGCGCCGAATCCATACGGCTCACATGACCGAGCCATCTCAGGTGTCGCAGTAAAAGTATGCCGTCCACTGCATACATCCCACTTCGGCGCAACACTTCCGTGTCTGCAACTCTGGCGCCCCAGCCGATCCGCCAAATTCGTCGCAGACACTGCTGATGGAACCGCTCGAGATATCGCACATCCCGACGGTACATCGTCCACGTTTCACTGCCGTATAGAAGAACGGACAGTACCATGGATTTGTACACCATCAGCTTTGTGCCAATGCTAAGCTGATGGTTGTTCCACCCTCGGTACTTAAGCTTCCCTAATGCCGCTGCTGCCTTCGACACGCGAATACGCAACTCAACGAGTAGCTGCTGATCAGTCGATATCACACTCCCAAGTTAGAAAAAGAGGGAGGTGGTTTCCAATATTTCAGCACCAATGCTGATTTGCGGCAATATTGAAGCTTGCACCTCCGGTGAAGGCTGAAAGAGACAGACAGTTTTGCTTGTGTTGATGGGGAGCCCGAATTTGGCCGCTGTTGAAGATAGAGCACTAGTCATGGGCTGCAACTCATCCGCGCTGTGTGAAAACAACGCACAATCGTCAGAAAACAGCAACATACGGATAGTTGTCTCACAGACTAGAGTTCTCGCACCGAAACGACAAATGTTCAGCAACCCACCATCAATACGGTGCTCCACACGAACACCGTAAGCACAAGCCGCATCAAAAGCACAAGACAACATTGCATGAAGATATATATTAAATAGGGCAGGAGCTAAGACACAGCCTTGCTTCACACCAGAGACAACTGCAAAGTCATCCGAGGTCTCTCCACTCAGCTGCACCCTCGCTCGCATACCAATGTGCAGACATCCAATTAAACTTACAAACTTACGCGGGCAACCAAACTTACCCAACACCAGCCACAGTGCCTCGCGGTTCACCGTCTCAAATGCCTTGGTGAAATCAACAAAATGCGAGTACAATGGCTGGTGTCGTTCTTCGCACTTCTATTGCAACTGACGAGCCGCAAACACCATATGTATAGTGCTGCGACCCGAATGGAATCCACACTGCTCTTCCGCCGCGTTAGGTTCCACAACCTGACTGACGAGGCGATTGAGCAGGATTCGGGCAATCACCTTGCCCACACAACTCAGCAAGTTGATGCCACGATAATTCGTGCAACATTGCTTGCTACCTTTGCCCTTGTACAGTAGTAGCACAAGGGCATCCTTCAGCTCAGCAGGCACCTCCTCCTCAATCCACACGCGTTGCACCAAGTGGTGCAGCGCAGTCAACAACACGGGTCCACCGTGTTTCAATACTTCAGGCGGGATCCCGTCACCTCCGGCACATTTGCCGTTTCGCAGCTGAGCAAGTGCTCGCTGCGTCTCATCCAGTGTCGGCGTATCCGCCAGATCCGCCTTCACATCATGCTGCTTCAGGCCGTTTAATGTAGGCCAGCTGATCTCTGTATGGTTGTTCAAGAGACATTCAAAGTGTTTCCGCCAGACCTGCATTATGTCTGCAGTCCGGGTGCAGGTAGTGCCTGAACTACCATCGATCAGTGTCCTCAGCGGCTCCAATCTCGGTCCATACACCGCCTTCAAGGAGTCAAAGAATTCCTTGTGTTGGCGGCGTTCGGCGTAGCATTCCATCTGCTTCGCCTTCTCCGTCCACCATGCATTTTTAATGCGACGGAGCTCTCGGGTTAGTCGCCGTCGAAGTTTGCGAAACTGACTACTCTTCCCCAAGTCACTGGGGTCTGCCACATGTGCAGCAAATGCTGCATTCTTCTCTGACACCATGGCGCCAATCGTCGCATTGTTGTCATCAAACCAATCAGGCCGTTTACAGTTTGTGCGCCGAATGGTCTCCTCGGCAGCAGCTGTCACCTGATCGTGAATGTGGTGCCACAGGTCGCCCACTGTGGCTATGCAATCCACCTCACACAGGCGTGCAGCCATCGCCTTCACCAGTTCAGTACGTTTCGCCACAGTACCGAGGGAGAGAATGTTACATTTACGCCGATTCACGGCGGGAGTGCAATACATCGATTTACGAAAATATATGTACAGTTTGGTCCGCACCAACTTGTGGTCAATGCCACACTCAGCTCCACGCAGTACACGTGTCATGCGCACCTCACGCATATCACGCTGACGTACGATGACATAGTCGAGCAGGTGAGCGTGACCACTCCGTGGGTGCGTCCAAGTTGCTATATCACTCGCACTCAGTGCAAACCGAGTGTTCGTGATCGTCAGGCCGTGAGTGGCACACAGTGAGAGCAGCCTGTCACCGTTCGCATTCGCTGAACCAATGCCATGCGCACCGATAACATCTGTCCACGCTGATGCATCACGCCCAACGCGCACGTTGAAATCAGCCAGCAGAAATAGTCGGTCGATCCTCGGCGCAGACCGTATCACGGAGGATAGCTCAGTGTAGAACTGATCACGCGTGTCATCAGGATAACACATGGTCGGACCGTACGTGCTTATGAAAGTGACAAACTTACCTCTTCCGAGTGGTAAGCGAACAGTCATCAGTCGCGCGCTGATGCCCGTTGGTTCACCCACCAGCTGGCCATTCAGGCGATCGGATATTGCAAATCCGACCCCATGTTCACGTGGTGCTGAGGCGGCGTTCCCCACCCAGTAGAATGTGTAGCCAGCACTTGCTTCATGTAACTTACCTTAGCGAGCCGAGTTTCACTGAGCGCCGCAATATCGATGTGGTAGCGCGCCAGCTCCATTGCGACCAGTGCAGTGCGTCGCTCCGGGCGCTCGCTGGAGTTCCGGTCCAGTAGTGTGCGCACGTTCCAGCACCCGATGCTGAGTGCTTTGCGCGCAGGCATACGATTGCATTGGTGGGCAATCGCACGCGAGGTGGTCGTTGTGCTTCGGAGGTTTGCTTGAGGGACTCCACCCGGAGCTTTTGGCTCAATAGCCTGACCCACAAGGCAGTGCGTGGTTCGGAGGTTTCCTTGAGGGACTCCGCCCGAAGCCTTTGGCTCAATAGCCTGACCCACAAGACAGTGGAGAGCAGATCCAGCTCGGGAATGTGATTGCAGAGACAGATTGGGATCCGCTTGATGGCCGTCACACGCAGCCTTTGAGGTTCTGGAACAATTATCATATGTTTTGCGACCGTATTTGGATGCGCACCTGCGACCACGGCCATACGCAGGTGGGTTTTTGGCCGGTTTGCACCCATTTGACCAGGGGCTGCCTGGCTTGAGGCGGGCAGTAGCAAACCATTGAACACCCGGAGGTGTCCTCCCACAGTCAGAGACAATGCGTGGTGCTCGCGCTCTACGCCAATCGAGCTGTGAGCTTATAACCCGTAAACCTGTTATCTCTCATGGCTAGGTTTTACGGGAAGTGGGCCATCGACCACTTCCTAACCTCCGGAGAGGATGGACTAGGATACTGCCAGGGCGCCCACACCTGACAGGAGAACGACTCGGGTCCTCAGCCAAAGCCTTCGATTAAATGAACACCCGAAAGGCAGCGGGTCTAGCACATGGTCAGTTCACTGACTCATGCGGATTGGCGTCCTGGATCTTAGCAGGGAGAAGGGCGAAACCCAACTCCCACCCAGCGGTCGCCACGAGGAGGCGCCCAGGACATGAGACTATGGCGCAACAGTAGCAGCAGTGGGTAGACCATCTGTCACGATCTAGCCACCACCAGCCTCAGCGCACCATAGGCTCTCCCGCATGGACCATGAGCTAGGCATTATGGGTCCACTACAGAAGCGACGACGGGTCCTGCAGAGAATTACGGCGAGCCCGCGCAGCGATTGTAGGCACGCTGAAGTCGATTTACTAACCGCGTGCTTGCATGCTAAGTCTCTTTATTTCAGGTGGTAGGTTTAGTTTTTAATTTAATGCTTTTCTTTCACATATAAATATCTCCCTGTACTCTATTCCATTAAATTGCACACATCGCATAATACCAATTGTATTCGATTTCCATAACATTTTTGTGTTCGTGGCATTCCCTGAACTATATCTCCTGACCTCGTCCTCTTAGCTAGGATTTGCTGTAAACACACTTTATTACATATGCTATTTAACTAAAGTTTATATCACCGTTTCCTTATGCATTAATCGAGTTTTTCTCTTTTCTTTCTCTCGCTCTCTCAAGTGTTTGGCTGTTGTTTGATATCCCCGGTGTGGATGCGCTTGATGTGCATGTTGACAAGGTGCCTACCTGTCTATTACCCACTACGTCGTCCATACTGGCTCCAGGAGACAGTTGGTCGTTGCTGGAGGGGACAGGGTGCACGGTCCTTGTGGTCGTGCTAGGCTCGAAGAGCAGTTCCATGCACTCAGTGTGGAGCGGACTACGGTCCAGCCACCGCCTTGTGTGCGGTTGATTCCCAAATACAGTGTGCTTGTGTTTGCCAGTGAAGGAGTGTGGGCCGGCTCCGTTGATGAAACGTGGTTCCCATCCACATGCCTCCCGGTCTTATTGCTTCGGGTATACACTGGATATGGGGTGTGTGGTTGGAGCTGTGGGTGGTGCAGCGCAAGCCACCCATGGTCCCTCTGTAGGCGCAGGCGTCCTGTGGCTTGCCACAGTGACAGGCAAATCCGAAACCGGATGCCGTCAACCATTCTCAACAGTCTATTAACTAGACACAGAGCCAGCATAAAACCATGGAGATCAGCAGCTAATCAAGTGTCATCGAGTCATTATCATCGTGGCATGCTAGTTGAAGGTGAGCAACACACTTCAACTAATATGCCGCAGTAAGAATGGAACATTTTGATAAAAAGTAGAACAACACATTTTTAGTTGGTTTGTCACACGCAGCTTTTGTTCTTTTTTGTCATTTTAATGTTTGTAGCATTAAACGTGTGAATCAATAAAATACTGTACACAATTCTTCCACTGATTCCCGTTGCGGTCCATGTCTTCAAGAGTCCTAAGCCATTGGCACTCCTCATCTTTGGGCCCCCATCCTGGAAGACGTACGGGCCCAACAGCGGCTAGACACGACGTCAGCGATTTCATGCGCTGCCGCCAAGTGGAAGGCTGACCACCACGCGGTCGCTTCCAGCCAGGTCCTTGACGAACGAATAGAACGCGACGTGGTAGACGCTCAGGTGCCATGCGTTGGACGTGACCGAGCCATCTTAACTGGCGCAACAAAACCAGTTTGGTGAAGGGAATACTCGGATTCCCCAAAATGCGGCGTCGAACGTCATTACTATTTACTCGATGTTGCCACCAAACACGAGCGATCTTCTTTAAGCAACCGGCATCGAAGGCAGAAAGACGACGCATGTCATCCACGTGAATCGGCCAAGACTCGCAACCATACAACAATACTGAGCGAACTGATGCGCTGTTAATGCGGCCCTTTAGTGAGAAAGAGACGTCGCGACGACTCCACAAGTGCCTCAGATTGACAAATGCTGATCTAGCTTTAGCGATACGAAGAGAAACTTCTTTGTTGATAGTGCCTTCAGCAGAAACACAGCTCCCAAGGTAGACGAAACTATCTACCTGTTCAAGTTGTGCACCTTCGTGAGTGAGTACGGGAGCAGGTGAAAGCTAATCCTTGAGCAGTATTTTACACTTCGATGGGACGAAGCTCATGCCATAGTTAGATGCTTCAACCGCCAAACGATCCAGAATGAGTTGCATACTCTGAGGATCGTCACCAAGTAAGGCGATATCATCAGCATAATCTAAGTCGGTCGCGCGCTCACCCGGTAGAAGCTCTAAGCCAAAATGTTGGAAACCTTCTAGAGCATTCGATAGAACGTCTTCGATTGCGAAGTTGAAGAGGAATGGGGACATAGGGCAGCCCTGTCGCACACCACTATTGACAGTGAATTGCGAGGAAAGCTTGCCATAGACCCCTCACACTGCCGGATGTATGAAGGTAAAGTGCTCGGAAGATGGCGGTATATTTCTCTGGCACCCCGTTCTTTAGTAAGCAACGCCATAAAGCAGGTCGATCAACGGAGTCAAAAGCGGCACATATGTCCAGAAATGCAACGATAGTGGGCCTGTGATAAATGTGGCGATGTTCGAGGAGCTGGCGGAGCGTGAAGATCTGATCCACGCATCCGCGGCCAGGACGGAAACCAGCTTGTTCTTCACGGTAGTAGGATTCATGTACTGGGGATAGCCTGCGAAGCAGAATGGATGCCAATAGCTTAGAGGCAACCGAAATAAGACTAATCCCGCGATGATTTGCACATTAAGTGCGAGCGCCTTTCTTGAAAATCGGGATAATGACTGATTCGCCCCAAGAGGAAGGCACTTTCTCTTCATGCCAGATATTTGCGAACAGCGAGGTCAGCTGGTTAATGATCGCCCCTCCGCCATACGTGAACAGCTCCGGAGGAAGTCCATCTAAGCCGGCAGCCTTGAAGCGCTTCAAGCGTCGAATCTCGAGGCAGACTTCCGCTTCGCTGGGTGGATTCAGAGGGACGAGCCAGGGTGGACAACAACGTGTACTGCATGTACTGATGGATGGTGGAGGCCAGTTGAACTGCGAGTGAAAGTGCTCGGCCCAACGGTCCATACGCCTCTGTTGGTTGGTGATCCGAGACTCATCCACCTCACAAATGACCTCACTGACACCAGGTTTCCTGAGGCCAGTGGACCGAATGAGTTGGAAAAGCCTGCGAGTGTTGCCAGAGAGGGCAGCGGTCTCCATCTCTAAAGCACGCTCAGACCACCATGTCTCGCGATCCTTGCGTAGGTTTTGCTTGAGCAGCCAGTTGGCAGAACGGCGCCGCTCGTTGCAATCTGATTCCGCGGGGACATCTTTGCGGCGTTCGAACAGCTCCAGAGAACGAGCAGAGATCCAAGCCTTCAAAGGGCGTCGAGGTAGGCCGCAGCATGACTGTCCGGAAATGATCATTGCCTCCCGTATACAAGTCCAGTGTTGTTCCACTTCTTGCGGTGGATTGCAACTGAGTGCATATGCCAGTGAAGACTGATAGCTCTTCTGGACAGAGGAATCAGTTAATCTGTTTACATCAATCTTGCGGTGCTTCGTGTTTCGGGACCCTCCAAAACACATACAGATTTTCGCGCCGACCAGAGCATGATCTGAGTCAACGAAGGTGGACCAAAAGGACCTGCAGTCCAGTACGCTGCCGCGCCATCTGAAGCTAGTTGCATTGTGGTCAATTTGAGACCACGATTGTGTTGAAGAAGGGGGACGCCACGTTGCGGAACGCTACTTCGTACTCCTGAAGTTAGTGCTCGAAAGAAACAGACGGTTGTCCTCGCACAATGTGACAAGTCTCTCTCCGTTATCACAGCGGTTCTCATCGAGCGAGTGGTGACCACCAAGGTGGCGTTCGTATGGTAACAGACGGCCAACCCGTGCATTAAAATCCTCAGCAAGGATAACGACATCCGACTTTTTAGCATTAGTCAAGAGCTGTTGTAGATCCCGGTAGAATTCGTCCTTGAGCGAGTCGCCACTGCAGTCAGTTGGAGCGTACACGGAGATCACAAACAAGTTGTGTCTCTCTTCGCGGTGCCTGTTGATTCTACATGAACCCCGAAGCCTAACTGCACATAGTCGGCTGTTAATAGGGAACAAGTCCAGTAGTGCCGCGTCGGCCTTGTCACTTAGTGCTATACCTAAACCAGCCAGACCCGCTGAGGCTGCTTCTGGATCTCAAGAAAGACACAGGTGAAATCTGGCTTCGTGGTCACTGGGGGTATCAATGTAAGCACAGTGCTGGGATCTTGCAATTGGGTTTCTGAAAGGCAGCAGACATCAATGTCTAGTGAATCTAGGGTGCGCGCTAGACCGGCTTGCTGTCCAATCTGCATGAGTGTCCGAACGTTGAAGCACGCCAGACGGAACGAGGATGGGCGACGAAGGAGAGCCATAGGTTGAATTCCTTGATCTGCGGAGCAACCGGAATCGCAGCCAGATTGTTGAACAGATGAATCGGGTAACCGAAAGTAAGGATTGTTAACAAACAAACAATTGGCGTTTGATGAAGTCGCGTGAAAGTGACTAGCAGAAACAGCAGCTGATGAGCAAGTTGTAATATAGTCCATGGTTTTGCGAGAGGGCATGATACTACCCGGTTGCCCAAGCCGAAGTAAGGAGTTGACTTAGGGGCCTCCACCCAGAGCCTTTGGTTAAATAACCTACCCGCAAGGCAGCCGGGCGAATTTAGGGAATCGCGCTCATTGGGAGGCGCTGACTGAATGTTCAGTTCATGCGTCTTTGTTTGGCAGATTACCAAACAGGGGGCCCAATACTCCCCATGAAGTCAGCACACCTGCTGGAATGCAATGCCCCCGGGAGGTGGAACATTGTCGCCGAACACTTTGCTGGAACGGGGTACACCCGAACCACCCAGCTGGCACCACGAGGAGGTAGTTCGGCAAGCCAGCCATACAAGAGCATAAGAGAGCTTGCAAGAACTATTACGCTCTCTCACTGATTTCATTACATACAGACGAAGAAGGATATCACTTCGATGGGAACAACATAGAAGTCCTAGCAAAAGGAGAGACACGAAAATGAAGAGAGTTCCTCGAAGCATGGCGCTCAACGCAACATTCGATAAACATGCACATAGAGGTTGATTTAGTGTACCAAACGTTAAAACGGAGGGAACTAAAACACCTTAAAAAAGAAGAAACCGTCGTGGTCGGCTAAACGAGCCGTCAACAATACATCAACAACAGCCGGAGCAAAACCATCCCACGGATCGCCCGTGTCTATCAGATTTGGGCGGACCGGTGAAGGTCATGGGGCGCAGATCGAGGCCAGTTCAAAAGTCACTTGCTGATCGATAACAAATCGAGGAACAAGTCAGCGATTTAGACTGGACCCAGCAGCGCAATGACGAAGTCACCTCGCTTGGTGACGAAGCGTTTGCATCACAACTCCGAAGCTCGGCAAACAAGTGAACTCAGGAATTTTATGACCTATTGCTATTAGGGATTCAGGTTCAGCTCATTACAGTAATATAATAGAGGTAAAGTCAAGTAACCTAGACCCAGTTAGTTCACGTTACATAGACGAAAAAGTGAACTGCGTATAACTGGGTGAATTGCTTTATACAGAGTAGACCTCATTGCTTTCAATTTTCTCTGGCCAGGGTAGCTGAAGAGCTTAGACCAGCTTCTTCTGTGGGCGGTACCATCAGTATCACGGAGACGTGGCTACAATCTGCAATGACAGACGCTGAAGTCTCGATACCGGGAATGTCTTTTCTTCGAAGTCAAAGACACAATTGCAGAAGGGTTTGTTCTGCATTACAGAAAGGACCAGGAATGCGAGGCCATAAATTATTCAGACTCGCAGTTCCCCGATGCTCTTTGCGGCATCACACGCAAAACTTTACACCCGAAATTGACTGATACCTCACACCTGCTCTATGATACATTCTAAAGGGGAAAACTCTCACATCTAGTTCAAAAATGAGTTCAACATATACTGTTTAGAAAACACTACCGTGATCGGTGAGCAATCAAAAGCCGATCGGTTGGAGCTCGCAACCAGTGTTCCACTTTAGAGTCTGGTCCTTTAGCCCACTCGCTTCAGAACCGATCTCAAGCTATCTGTGTTGGATATTGTGCTCAGCAACGAGTAACATAGGACTGCTTAAGACAGTTTTCTGCTCAGAGATAACAATGCAGCATATCAACAGAACATCGAAAATGCTTCAGCTCTAACCAAGAACTTCTGTGCAAGCACAGCAATGGTCTACGTAAGGTGAGGCAGGGATTCCTTCCACTCCAGACGACTGTTGACCCAACAAAAACGGCTACAGAAGCAGCAAATATGCTCCGGACAAAATATGTCCACACATTTAAAGGGTTCTACTTTCTGGTGACGTTTCAATTTGGGTTGTTAAGCCAACAGGACTCAAGTACAGCTTTTTTACTACAGCTACTCGGGTATCGATTTCATATACCCAGAAGCACTCGGAGCAGCAGCACCACAGCTCATCGGATCTTCGGGTCAATTCTTCCAGCGCTGCTTATACCAGAACCAGATTCCTGCATGTGGAAGTTTGGATTAATAACTCTTGTTATAACGCGCCTTAATTGTTTCTACTCTTAGTCGGTACGGACGAATGTTCTTCACAGATAGTACCCCACAAGTGCAACGTAGCCAGTTGCATTCGTAACGTTGTGAGCTAACGAGACCCAGCCGCCAGACGTACACGCGCGAGTTAAGACTGGAGAAGAATACGCGCAACCTAGCACTGACTGCACTGTTAACCGAATGAGAAAGAAGCCTAACCGTTAGCAAGAGCTGATTTACTGACCCAGCCAAGGCGTAGCATAGCTTCAACCTTCATTTACCGCTCAGGAGAATAACATAGACTATAGAGAAAGGTGGATGTTGGCGTGGTCCATGAGTTGTCGCTCAGTCATCGTGTCCTGAGGGGATCTCAGTCAGTGTCATTATGAGTCTGTGCGGTAACTGCCGCAGCAGCTGCGGAGCTCAGTTGAATCACTGCAGCATGACACGATAGCGACATTAATGTCCGCGGGAGAGTTCAGTGGGTTCACTGCAGGGTACGTAACGAATGCATATGTCCTGAGTAGAGCTCAGTTGGTCTTTTGTCACTTGACATCTGTATCGGGGGAGGCTCATTTGTTTTCCAGTACATGCTGGATCACTGCATGGTGATTGCATGTTTGATTTGAGCCCGGCGAAATCTGCGCAAGTCTGGCGGAGCTCAGCCACCTCCGCAACACTCCTACGCACAAAGGTAGACGCGGTGCTGAGCCTTCTAGCTACTGTGCAGTAGATCTTCTCCTTATACCGTTCAACGTCATAATACCCAGTACTACTGATACGCTGGTATGTTTTCTGGAAAACTGTAACATCAGTACGCCAGAGCATGACGGCTTCTGTCGACAGCAGTCTTGCACAACGATTTTAGTAATCCAACTTTGTAGCTGGACGGTGTCAGCTGAAGCTAGGATAGAAGTTGTCATGATCTACCAGGAGTTTTCGAAGCCATTCGATCGTTTAGAACAGCAGCCACCCATGGCTTTTCACAGCGGGGCGGATAATTGAGAATTAACAAGCCATACAAGTAACTCTGGGTAAAAGCAAAGCAAACGTAGCAATCGTCCGTTGCTACGTTTTGCTAGCAAAATCCTTAGTGCATGACGAAAAAAGGGGTAATATACTAAGTTGCAAACACAACCAATCCCACTGAAACATTGGCAAATCTGAGGGGTGCGGCCCACCAAAGTTAAAGTAAAAGTCTATAGTTCACGTCGTGGTTGAATATATTACGTATGAGGGTTTGCAATATATATATATATATATATATATATATATATATATATATATATATGATTGGCGACATCCGACTTCGGATTCGTCTATCGCTGTGCCCAGCCACAGGACGCATGCGCCTACAGATGGATCATGGTTGGCTTGCGCTCCACCACCCACAGCTCCAACCACACACCCCATATCCAGTGTATAATCGAAGCAATAAGACCGGGAGGCATGTGGATGTGAGCCACGCTTCATCACCGTAGCCAGCCCACACTCCTTCACTGGCAAACACAAGCACACTGTATTTGGGAATCAACCACACACAAAGCGGTGGCTGGACCGTAGTCCGCTCCACATTGAGTGCATGGAACCACTCTTTGATCCTAACACTGCCATAAGGACTGTGCACCCCGTCCTCTCCAGCAACGACAAACTGTCTCCTGGATTCAATATGGACGAGGTAGTGGGTAATAGAGAGGTAAGCACCTTGTCAACATGCACATCCGGCGCAGCCACACGGCGGATATCAAACAACCGTCAATCACTTGAAGTGACTTTGGGAAATAAAATATATCTATTAAAGTATGCGGCTATGCAGATATAACTCTTAACTAAATTCGCATCTGAAGTAGCTTGCTTAGCAACGAATCCGCGATTAGCATCAAAAGTCCAGAATTTACACAAAAAATGCCACGAACGCAATGATGTTAGAGATTATGTCCACAGTTAGCGAAAGCATCGTGGCAAGTTAATAGAAGAGTATTCAGGTAGGCAGAACAAACAAAAGAAGGTAGAAGGAAATTTATCCAGCTTAAAATGACCTAGCTTAAGTGTAAGGTGGTTTAGCCCAACTGCAGTGAAGAAGCATCAGCCTCTGCATGATATATATATATATATATATATATATATATGGCCAGCCGCTTGGAAGGATTGAGCAAAACGTTTGCACCGAGGTCAAAACAATAAACAGAACAGCTAATGGAAAACAGTAATATGTACATACTATTAGCAATTTAAAAATGAACAAGCCGAGATTTTACGCTTTCAGCCCAATTCGGCTTCAGAGATTTGCAACTAGTTTCAAACAAAAGGCAATGATGGCTTTCAATGACAAAGAGACTCGAGCAAGTCCTAAAGCTCGACGTCTTCAATGACAAATACTTCAAGGAAGCTGACCAAACGAAAATTGCGATACAGAAATGTGAGGATAATGGAACAATGTAGGGCGCACGGTTGTGTGTAGATTTATGTCGGATTACTAAATCAGTATTCCGACGACGAGGTCACTGCTAATAAGTTCGTATGGTGCTACGTGTAACAATGAGGAGTTGGATGACTCTTCACCGACAATACTAAAATTACTTTCAAATGCAATCCGCATCCTTACTGCTTGTTTGTTATACACTTTATGGAGCAAATTTGGGTACAGTCTGCAAGCTGGATGAACTGATGTTCCGGTGCCCTAGTTTCGTGACCCCTGGTCTAAAACACCCGATATTCCTTTCCAAGGTCCAATTATACGGGACCAGTGATCCTCTCTTCACCTGGATCACCAAGTTTCTTCTTCAACGGCAGTTAGCGGTCAGAGTTCGAAACTCATTGTCTGACCCCATGTGAGACTATATTGAGTGTGATGATCCTCAGAGCTCAATGCTAGAACCACGACTGTTTGTGCACTTTTTAATGACCTCGTACATGCGATCGCTGTATGTTTTCGACTGTTGGCGGACGATATCATGATATGACGCAGGACTCAGGGGAAATGCCGATCAGCATCTGCTTCCCACAAATTTAGGAATAGTTCACCATGGTGGTCAATCACAATTTTACTGCCATTCGGCGTGAGTAAATGAAGGACACTCTCTATGCGACAACATAGGAACTCTTCCTACAGGCTAGGAACGCAAATACTGCAGCTTTTTCCGTCGAACGTGATCTGTATGTGCCGGTTCAGGATGTCTTAGGTCGCACCAGACAATCTGATTATACATGAAATTCTGGTAAACAACAAGTCGGACTGTTGAAACGAGCGTTTAGAGAAATAGACATCTATAATTTCCGACAGATACGCAGTGCGTAGGTTCAACTACTCTTGTGCTTCATGCCGCGGCTAACGTCGCAATAAGATTCTTCATCGCAGCTGGGCTAAACCGACTTGCACAGACCAGATCTTCTTAATCTGCATACAAAGTATTCCACTTTATTTGATTTGGTCGGTCTTGTAATTTTGATGTATATTCCATGTCAATATTGCGTGTTTATTTTCTTTCAACTTATATGTCGGTTATTTGATATGCCCGGTGTGGTTACGCTTGATGTGAAGGTTGAAAAAGTACAACTTGTCTAGCATCTTCCACCTCGATTGATGGCTCCAGGAGACGGGGTACACGGTCCTCGTACCGCGCTAGGCTCAAAGGGTGGTTCCATGCATCCAGTTTGGAGCGCAGTATATCTCAGCCTAGTGTACGTCTAGTAGGCATGAATTCCCGCTTAGACTGACAGGGAGGTTGCCACTGTACATTTTGAAGGAGTTTCGGCCGACTCCGTTGATGAAACGTGGTTCCCATCCACATGCCTCCCGGTTCTGTTCCTTCGGGTTTACACTGAATATGTTATGTGTGGATGGGGCTGTGGTTGGTGCAGCGCAAGCCAACCATGGTCTCTCTGTAGGTGCAGGAATCTTGTGGCTGTGCTATGGAGGCGGCAGTGACAGGCACACCCGGAATCGGATGCTGCTATCTATGTGGAATATTATTCCAGACGGAAATCAATGGTTTAAACATGACTACACTCCGCTGGACCAATTGTAACGTTGGGCTTCCAACTACGTCAATGGAATGCGTCACGTTCCATACGAGCAGAGGTTGATACGTTTGGGAGTATTCAGTTGACGATATCCCCGATTACGAGGCAGTCTGCTAAGCACGATCCCCCTCATGCGTGCCGCTCCTTACTGCAATTCAGCAGTATTATTAACCGGAGAGGCCACTATTAAACTAGCAGACCAATACAGTAGTCGGAATTGTCGCAGAATTTAATTGCCTATTAGTGTATGTCACACGTGCTAGGCTCTCGCTCAAGCGGTCGTTTCTGCACTTAGAGTACTCATGTTTGAAAATCCGTTGGATGGCAAACTCATCTGCTTACATTTTGTCACTTAACCCTTTGTATCCTGGCGGTACTTATGAGTACCACTTCGTTTAAATCAAAATATTACCTAACTGCAAGCGTTATTCCTGTCGGTACTCGCGAGGATACGTATAACAGTCTTCTGTCATCAATTAGATAAGGACAAGAACTATGAAAACCATTCTCTCGCAGTCGTACAGCCACTTTCTCCTGGTTGGCAACTTCAATATTCATACCATAGAAACCCCAGCCTGTATCAACGAATACTTCCAAAGGGAAGTACAGGTGATAATCAGTGGGCAACCACTCTACAGTCACATCACATCTCCCAAAATATTCAGGACTGAAAACAAACCGGGTGTCCTGGATTTTGTATTCACCAATGAAGAGCTTATTATCGAAACGGTATCGATAGAGAGTCCTTTAGGCCGTAGCGACCATGCAACCCTCATGTACAAGTACCTTAGTTATGCAGACTATTCCTCAGAAAACACCGAGGAATGTCAGCTCACAACGGATTATGGCGCTCTACTCAAACTTATAAATGCTAAAAACTGGGCATTTCTAGCAGAACGATCCCCCGATGTCGCCTGGTCTGAATTTGCTCACCAATTCAACACGTTAGTAACTAGTGCTTCTAGGAAAAGACCTTCGCGAGCGAAGACAGTAAAATCATTCATACACAGCAAGACACGCAAGTGTATCGTCACGAGGAATTTACTCTGGTGAAGATACAAAGGGTCATCGAGTGCCGAAACATGAGAAGCCTACACTATCCAAAGGAATCACTGCGTAAACCTGGTACGCGAAGATAAAATACAGCACCAACAGAATCTAGCCGAGAAATTCCTTTCAAACCCCAAGATCCTGTGCAGACACTTTAACAAGCTCCGCAAAGTGCACCGAGGAATTCCTGCTTTACACACCTTGTGTGGACTTGCACAAAACGCAACCAAAACGGCCAACGCCCTATGTCAACAATTCACCCCGAACTTCCAGAGCACGACATTGCCGCGTACACTGTTCCCAGTCGTTGAAACACCACCAGGACTTAGCCACATCACGTTTACGACTGCGGATGTTATGAGAAGTCTAATTGTCTTGCGTGAGCATACCTCTTCCGGTGTTGATAATATGCGTCCAAAAGCGTTGAAATTGGCTGCAGTAAACCTGGCGGACCCCCACTGTAAGTTCTTCTAACGATGTCTCGATGAGATGCGCGTGCCAACAATGTGGAAGCAAGGCATCGTCACTCCCATCCATAAAGGGGGAAGTCGTACAGATCCGGCCAACTATCGCCCGATAACAATACTTCTGGTGCTCTCCAAAATCATGGAAGCGATTGTTGTCGAAGCGCTGATGAACTTCTTGGAAGAACGCAATATCATAACACAAGAACAACATGGGTTTCGCAAGAACCGATCTTGCACTTCAAACTTGCTGCTTGCCAGATCCAGTTGGACTGAGAACGTTCACAGCGGCGTAGGTGTTGACGCAGCATATCTGGACTTCTCAAAGGCTTTCGACCGTTTGAACCACCGTATCCTCCTTCACAAGCTGCAGTGTTGTAAAATTGGTAACCCAATCCTCGGTTGGATAGGTAACTTCTTGCTTCAACGACATCTGAATGTAAGAGTTCGCGGCGTCATCTCTGACGCAATCGACGTTAAGTGCGGAGTGCCCCACGGCTCAGTACTTGGTCCACGACTATTCCTTATTTACATAAACGATCTCGCGACAGTAATCACCTCCAACTCCTTACTCTTCGCTGATGATCTCAAGATATGGTGAGCCATTAGAACAACTAGCGACAATGTAGCACTTCAGGATGATCTTGACAGGGTCTACGAATGGTCGACTCAGAACCTGCTTCAGTTCAACGCTTCAAAGTGCAAGTGGTTGAGCATACGTCATAAAGCCACTTGCGAATACAGACTGGGGGATCAAATGTTGCAGCGCACTACAACGGAATGCGATCTAGAAGTGGTAATGCAGGAAGATCTGGGCTGTTCCCGTCAGGCAAAGAAAGTCTCCAAAAACGCTAACCAACACCTTGGCATTTTGCGGAGGGCATTCGGGCGCTTCGATCCTTCCATCTTTTACTAAATGCTGAACGCCTAAATTCGGCCTCATTCTGAGTATGATATCCACGCCTGGCAGTCATGGCAAAAGCAAGACATTACCGCTCTTGAACTGCCACAACGAAGGACGACCAAGAACGTAAACGGCCTGTTTCATCTCCCTTACCGATTGAGGGTGAAAACCCTCGGGGTCTACAGTGGACAACATCGACGCCTGCTTGGCGACTTGATAATGACTTATATGGTCCTGAGGAATCCAAACCATTGTTGTCGTCACCTACTAAAGCTGAGTAGCAATACAACACTCAGAGGACACCAGTTAAAGCTGGCCACACAATACAGCCTGTTTGATTGCCGCCGGAATTTCTTTTCCCTTCGTGTATGCGAACACTGGAATGCTCTTCCCACATACGTTGTTTCTTCCCCCACGCTATCGCTATTCAAAAGACGTCTTGGTGATTCGCTTATCCACCTACATTACGCTATATAATCAGTGGTGTCCACGTCAAACAAACGCGAAAAAAACGGTGCTCATTCTCAGCTTTTGTGCTTCACTATTTACACACTGCTGTTGTGGAATATAGTTTCGGATATATTACAACTGCATTCATCAATTTACCTCAGTCCAAGAAAGCGGCGCACGAGTAAGCGTTGGTCGTTTCTCTTGTTCCTTAGACATGCCTTACCCATATTACTTCCCATATTACTCTACAGTAACAATTCAGTACACATTCTACAACGTTTCTATGAATAAGGGGCACTTGAATTCACTAGACGCTTAAACTGACGATTTACACTTATGTTTACTTTCACTTCAACCATCCTACGGGACTTGTAAAGCAATCGCTTTTTACCTGTAATTTATCATTTTTCCTTGTTCATTATGATACTTTATTCTACAGTGAGTGAAGTTAATTCTCTGGTTCATGTCGAGCGTGGTCGGAAATTGGTCTCACAGAACTGTGAGTTGTTGTACTTTTTGTTAAAATTTCGTTGGTTTTGTTACAGCTTGCTAGCCCTAGTAATTTTTAGTCGTTTTCGCAGTCGATATGCCATGACTAGAATATTGAGTTTGCAATTCTAAGCATAACCGGCATTATACTGGTTTAACATATTTGTTGGTACCAGAAGGTGCAGTTAGGCCTTTACTGGGCATAACGACGGCGTGAGGCGCAAAATATAGACATTGAAAAGATGTATTCTTGTAACAAGGAGTACTTTAATTAACAGTCATTAGTATCTTCATTTTTAGTATTACGTATACATATGTTGTGATGGGAAAGCAGTAATACGTGTTTATAAAATATGGTGTCGATCCGGTATGATTGGTTATAGTTACGAGTTTATAGTGTAGCAAGGTAAATAATAAGGCACTCCTAATATTCGTAGAAAGTAGAAGCCACGATTAAACTTTGCACAATAATCTGCCTCGACGGGGAATTAAACCCGGACACACGGATTACCGGTCCAATAATCTACCATCGCCCTTTGAACATCAGGAGGACAGATACTCCGGTTCATTAGTAAGTGACGAGTGAGTGAGCCAATCTGCAACACCAGGACAGATACTGTGAGCTTATTGGCAATACGTTTTAAACCAAGCATAAGTCATGTATTAAATGGCGCACGTGATCGTGAGCCCTGGGTAGCTCAGTGGTAGAGAAGCGGACCGGTAATCTGTGTGTCCGGGGTTCAATTCCCCGTCGAGGAAGAGTATTGTGCAGTTTAATCGTGGCTTCTATCTACGAAAATTACACTATTCACAATAACCACTAGTAACACTCCTAATACTAACGACAGATTTGGATTAGGGGAAGTGTTGTGGACAACCTCACCCAAATTCTGAAACGAGAAGGCTACGTTTTGGCAATGGATGGTAAGTTCACAGCTGTGGAGCTATTTGACCATCTAAGAGTGAAGAACACTTTTGCCCGTGGAACTGTCCGTCCCAACAGAAAACATCCTTCTAAACTTCAAGAGGACAAGTAGACGAAGAGAGGTAAGTTCGATTATGGTTCTACAGATCACGAACTTGTGTTCTTCAAATGCAAAGACAACAAGTGTGTTCATCTGTTTTCCAATTACCGAGGCAATGAACCAATTACTGTGAGACGTAAGGAGCGGATTGGAAGAATAACCGACGTAGTGACATCTAATGGTGGTACGAGGTAATAATTCAACCATGGACAAAGCAGGTATGCTGTACCCGGTATATGATTATAATAGAAAATCAAAAAGGATGCCGTAGAACGTTTTTCGCAATGATGGAAATGACATATGTCATTGCATATATGATATATAAGGTCATGCATTATGACATCACACTTTTGTAGTTTCGAGTAAACTTGGCAATGGGCATGTCGCGGTACGAAGCAGACCGGTACGAATGGAGGTCCTCCTTCAATCCATACAAGGTCACAGCCAAATGGACCAGAGACGAGGCAAAAACAAATATTCTGTGTCTAAAGGCATCAGGAAAAGGAACCTTGGTGTTCACTGGCCTACGTTTGTTGCAGAGACGGGAAGATGTGAAATGTGTTCCATCCAAAAAATCCAATCTAGACCACATTCAAAATGTTCTGTTTGTGATGCTTTTTTGTGCTGCAATGAGATAAAGAACTGCCTTCAAGTATATCATTTTCAGTAATGTACCTACATGGTGATAATATTGATGACTTACGTTCCTGTCGGTACTTACAAGTACCGGCAGAATAAAAAGTAACTATATTTAGAATGATTCAACTTTTTTATGTTTATTACTAATCAAAATCTTATGACATGAGAAATAATGAAAAAGTTATAGGTAAATTAATTCCCGATTCGAAGGATTAACGTGTGACCTGGAATCAGTGCAGCAGTGTGAAATCAGGGTAGGTCGGTTTTATCGCATTGTCTTTCACCTCATTGAACGGCGTTGAGGTGAAATTTGTGACAGTGCTTGGACAGACAAACGTAGTCTAGGCTGCGAACTGTTTTGTACTTTGTTTCGTCTCTCCCAGTTTCTGATCGTATTAGAGTTACAGTCTGATTAAATTAAGCATTGCAATTGATCGTCGAGCGTGCAGTCACTATGTTGTTTTACCGTTGTCCATCTGATATTGTTGCTCCTCAATCGCTTGTGTGAGAAAAGCACTATTATCTCAAGACAGCGGTAAACACGCGTTTCATGAGAAAGCAAATGGCCACCAGCCCAGCTACCACTGCGGTCACAATAAGCGATAGTAATCCCACTCCCTGCTGTACACAGGACAACATCGAATGCTTCGGATTGCAGGATAGAACAAATGCGCTTGGAAGAGATGTGAGAGATTTGCAAGAAGCTTGACTGCTGTTAGGCTCCAGATTTCTATTACGGAATCAGTTTTTCACGTAACTAACGCACTTCCTAATCCGTCATCCGACCATCTGTCTAACGCTAGTAACTTTATTTCTGTGATTTCCACGGAAGTATCTGAACGGTTTATCCCTGAACGTAATGTTATAGTGCTTAATGTCCCAGATAGGCTACGTTTGAAGAAGCTGAAGAATTTGCTACTAAACACCACCGGTCTACAAAATGAAGATTATTTTGTTCTAGGTATGAAATAAAAGCGCTTGGAGCATACATGCCCGGTGGTACTGAAATTAAAATAAATGAGAGCGCAAAATTGTCAATACGGAATATATGTCATTTACGAGAGTGACAACCGAACAGTAAAATGTGGTCAGATAGTATCCCACTTGAGCAGATGCATGCGCCTGTTCCAAAGAAACAGAATAACGCATCCGAACCCTCGCAAACCGACGTATGAACTTCATACGATGAGGATATCCACATGAATGTTCACTGCGCAGCTGATTTAGATGACTCCGCGGCTACGGTTGACAACCTGCCAGCACGACCAATCCTCAATCGCAATGTCACTCCCATCCAAACATGTAATACCACCATCAATAGTGATACCTCGACGAAATTAATGTAGTTGCGACATTATGCGCAGATCGACCTAGCTGCGCTGAAGTTCTCAGCCTATCTTCTCCACAGATGGCGCAAACCTTGACAATATGATCTACATCAACGCCACACCGAATTCATCCTGAAAGCTGATAAATAGCAAGTAAATTCTTACCTCCGTTGACACTTGCTGCAGTTTTAACAATACCAACGAAGCCTTTGCAATTAACTGGACCAAGTTAAGGAAGTCGGCACCTCAGAGCACACTCATAGTGTTTAAAATCATGATAATTTTCCAGCAGACGAAATAGTAACTAGTCTTGCCAATTACTCCAGTCTGAATAGGAGATTATTGACAGCATTTAGGTTAACAAAAAGACTGGCCGATTACTCCCGCCCTGCAAAGCTCTTTCTTTCTGATCAGTCTACCGTGAATCTCTCGTTTAAGCAATGCTCTCCCTACCCCGCCGACTGACACTTTATATAAATCTAATACCTTGATATCCATCTAGTTCTAGCTCAATAGGCAAACCGACAATGTGTTGCTATAATATCATCTATCACAAGTCGGAGGGCGACACAATCAAATAATGTCCCAAACGACGTTCAAAAATGTGAATCCCATTCATAATAAACTCTTTTTTAGGATTATCGGTGGCCAAACTGTCACCAACCCCAATGAATCAGCTGGCCTTACAATTCACCCAACTGATCATCAACTTACCCCGAATATGCCTGAAACCAGCAGAGTGTATTCCAACTGCACTCATGCAAGTTCCTCCACTACATGCGAGGATGCCCTTTGTTAAACTAAACCTGCCTACTCAATATGGATACGTTAGAGTACTTTTTAATTATGGCATAGGTAGAAATTCGTCACATCTATACCGTTTCCCGGCCAAGTTGTCCTCTTGGGCAACAGAATTAATCTAAGGGGGCATTCAACATGAGTCTACTCAATTAATTTGTTCCGTGCGTACGCCAGTCACTTGTGCAAGTGTGCAGGTATGCGTGTATAGCCCGTCGGCTTCTGCCAATTGGCCCTCAGACACACTAAGGCTCACTCAGACAGCCGCCAAAAGCCCGGAAAAGCACCGTACGCGCGTTTCATCCTTTGGGGAATCGTCAGCAGTGCACATTCCATCGGACCCTGGTAGGGCTCTAAGCCATAAATCGACTGTTGCCAGTCCGTGGTTGAGACCACTGAGCTACGTCGGACCGCAATGACCATCGTGAGTAGGCTACCCTGTCCTCTGCACGGTAGGAACGCGTAAGTCAGTGGATAGTGAGCGGCGCTATATCACCTCTAGTAACTTATGCACGATCGTCGTTGCCGTCCCCCGTAGCTCAGTGGTCTCAACCACGGACTGGCAACAGTCGAGTTGCGGGTTCGAGCCCTATCAGGGTCCGATGGAATGCGCACTGCTGGCGATTCCCGGACGGATGAAACGCGCGTACAGTGCTTTTCCGGGCGTGTGGCGACTGTCTGAGTGAGTCTAGATGTGACGAATGTCTACCTATACAATTCAATGCCCCCTACTACTCTTTCGTGCTCTTAATTAGTCGGGTTCTCAACAACCAAATGCACCACCTACGTTCTCTACTGTGTCTCCTGTTCTGACATTACACATGTCACGAAAACTAAAGAAAACAAAATTACTTCTGACACGTTTATCTCCCAAAGTTCCAAAAGTTTAGCAGTAGTCTCACATCCAGCCGTTGTGGCAGTTGCCGCATATTTACGGACAATAAGCACAGTGCAACTTCTGTGTCCCGCCCACCTCCAAATGGGCTTGATGACTCAGTTTGAATTAACATCCAAAAAAGTGCAAGGCCCTCCTTATTGGTTGTGCATACGACGCACAACATCGTCGTAACGCAGATATCGATCGCCTCGCTGAAGTCTTCCTATATGCTTCTGAACACCTGATAACTAAGACAATTGTTGCAGGAGATTTCCATATGCTTGCGATCTGGTATCCACCTCGGTCCACACTAAAATGGCAGCATTTTGATCCAGCAAACTATGCATTTAATTGGATTCAACCAATTTCATCTCCAATAAGAGGTGAACACTTGCCAGAACTAATCTGCACAAAATGCATAAGTCCCAAAGGTAAATGCATCCTCCTTAATCTTCTTGGTGGTGACCGCAAGTTAGCAGCAATCTTATTTGAAGGAAGCGCCTATAATCAGGACGCATGCAACAAGCTTATACATTTTCGTGACTATCACAATGTTAACTGGAAAGATCTTATAATCAAACGGCGATCTCCAAAGTAGGAGAACTATTTCCTTTCTCCTGCATCTCAACATGATGTTGCTCTACTTCACAAAATGGAATCCCGAGTCTAGATATCTTCTCCCCAATGTGTCATAGGTGTATTTCTCTCAAGAAGAGTCAGAATAGCATCATGTCGCATATAATACAATGACTGAGGTAGCTGTGAAATGGACTTAAAAATACAATCAACTTTAGTTTGTTAATTCATCAAAAGCAAATAAGATCATCCTTGGAAACAAATCGGTCTTCAAAACTTCTCAGAGACGAGATCAATGCTTTAGCCTCCTATAATCGACCATTTAAAATGACTAAATTATCCAGACTCTTGAGCAAGTATGAGCTACCTGACAAATGCCGCTGTGTAAAAGTTGCACGGATGCGTGAAGCTTTCAATGAATATTACCCCTCATTTTTCACAGAGCCATGTCCCTTACGTATGCTAAATACTTCAACGCCTACGTCGAGTTCCGGTCATGTCCGTCGCGCCACACACAGCAACCTGCAAATGTTTGGGTGGGCGCCCTCGAGGGAATAATATCAAGGTCATTACGGCTGTGCCTTATCTGACTCACTTTTGTGAACACTGTGTCCAGAGCGTTTCCGCCCACTTGTTCTGTTTTCGTTAGTTGTTTCGGCCCGTATTGATTCAAGACACTGCTTGCGCAGGAGCTTAGTGCGCTTATTGGAATACAATATCGGTGCCGCGGCTGCGAACACCTACAATGGCATTCCATCTTCTACCTCCGGACGCATTCTGGTGTGATTCGAGTGTCAAAC
>OX104065.1:136179503-136209963 GCA_944474145.2 Dicrocoelium dendriticum | reverse complement strand
TGTAGATACATTACTGAAAATGATATGCTTGAAGGCAGTTCTTTATCTCATTGCAGCACAAAAATGCATCACAAACAGAGGATTTTGTGTGTGATTTAGATTGGATTTTTTGGATGGAACACCTTTCACGTCTTCCCGTTGTTGCAACAAATGTAGGCCAGTAGACACCAAGGTTCCTTTTTCTGATGTCTTTAGACACAGAGTATTCGCTTTTGCCTCGTCTCTGGTCTATCTGGTGATGACATTGTATGGATTAAACAATGGAACAATGGTACAATGGAACAATGGTATATGACGGGTAAAAAAGCATACACTTAACGAGTCCCGCAGGTTGGCAATAGAAATACTAACAAATTGGCAAACCACATAAGTGGTTGAAGTAAGGAGCGTCAGTGAGATAAAAGGTAGAAGTATAACAGTTTTAGGGGGATAAATTGGTACGACGCAAAACTGGCTAAGAAATTGTTATCGTTGGTGATGGTAGCAAATAAAAATGGAGTACTCACCGGTTCGCACAGATTTACGACCGTGAATTTGGGGTATAAATCCAAAGAGGCTGGTCAGCCTAAATATATACAAGCGTTTTCGTTCATAAAACAAAGCGCAGGGCGCTCAGTGCGACGTCCAGTACGACCTCATTTGTGCCGGTCTGCTTCTTACGGCGATATGCCCAATTGCCAAGTTTATTCGAAACTACAGAAGTGTGAGGTCATAATGTGTGACCTTATACATCACATATGCATTTTCATATGTCATTTCCATCATCGCTAAAAACGTTTTACGACACCCTTTTTTAGTTACTACTATAATCAAATACTGAGTACAGTGTACCTGCTTTGTCCATGTCTGAATTATTATCTCGTATCACCAGTAGATGCCAATACGTCGATTATTTTTACAATCACCTCTTTACGTCTCACAGTAATTTATTCATTGCCATGGTAATTGGGAAACAGATGAACACACTTGTTACCATTGCATTTGAAGAACGCAAGTTATTGATTTGTAGAACAATAATCGAACCCACCCTCTCTTCGTCTACTTGTCCTCTTGAAATTTAGGAGGATGTTTCTTGTTGGGACGGACAGTTCCATGGGCAAAATTGTTGTTTACGCTTAGATGGTCAAATAGCTCCACAGCTGTGAGCTTACCATCCATCGCCATAACATAGCCCCTCGCTTCAGAATTTGGGTGAGATTGTCCACATCCTTCAAATAATCTACTATCGCCCTTTGGACATCTGAAGGACAGATACTTCGATCCATTGGGAAGTGGTGGGTGAGTGAGCCGATCTGTAACACCAGGACAGTTACTGTGAGCTCATTGGCAATACGTCGCGCAACAAGCAGAAGTCACGTGTTAAATTCCACACCTAATCATCAGCCCTCGGTAGCTCTGTGGTAGAGCAACGGACCGGAAATTCGTGGACCGGGGTTCGATTCCCCGTCGAGGCAGATTTTCGTGTGGAGTTTAATCGTGACTTCAACCCTCTACGAAACTTACGTTACTCACAAACATCCTTCAAATAATCCAAATCTGTCAGTAGTATTAGGAGTGTTACTAGTGGCTACTGGGAGTAGTGCAATTTTCGTAGATAGAAGCCACGATTAAACTGCACAATAATATTCCTCGACGGGGAATCGAACCCCGGCCCAACGAATTCCCGGTTCGCTGCTCTACCACTGAGCTACTGAGGGCTGCCGATCACATGCGCAATTTAATACATGGCTTCTGTTTGGTCCGCGACATATTGCCATTACGCTCACAGTATCTGTCCTGGTGTTGCAGATCGGCTCAAGCACTCGTCACTTCCCAATGAATCAACTAGCTGTCCTCCTGCTGTTCAAAGGGCGATGGTAGATTACTGGACCGGTAATACGTGTGTCCGCGGTTCGATTCCCCGTCGAAGCAGATTATTGTACAAAGTTTAATCGTGGTTTCTACTTTCTACGAATATTATGAGTGTCTTATGATTTGCCTTGCTAACCTATGAACGCGTAACCCTAACCACTCAGATCGGATCGACACCATATTTTATAACCTCGTATTATCGCTTTCCCATCACAGCATATGTACACGTAATACTAAAAAATAAGATACTAATGACTGTGAATTAAAGTACTATTTGTTACAAGAACACATTTTTTCAATGTCTATATTTTGCGCCTCACCCCATCGTTATGCCTAGTAAAGACCTGACGGTAATTTCTGGTACCAACCTATATGTTGGATCAGTATATTACCGATTATGCATAAAATTGCACAAACTCAATATTCGAGTTATGGCATTTCGACTGGGAAAACGACTAAAAATTACTAGGACTGGCAAGCTGTAACAAAACCAACGAAATTTCAACAAACAGTACAACAACTCACAGTTCTGAGAAACCAATTTCCGACCACGCTCGACATGAACAAGAGCATTAACTTCACTCACTGTAGAAGAAAGTATCATAGTTCTGGCCCTTATCTAAATGATGACAGAAGACTGTTCTACCTATCCTCGCGAGTACCGGTAGGAATAACGCTTGCAGTTAAGTAATATCACGATTTAAACAATGTGGTACTTATAAGTACCGCCAGGACACAATGAGTTAGGTGACAAAATATAAGCAGATGAGTTCGCCATCCAAAGGATTTTTAAACATGAGTACTATAAGTGCAGAAACGACCGCTTCAGCGAGAGCATAGCACGTGTAACACACAAGAATAGGAAATGAAGTTCTACGATAGTTCCTATTATTGTATTGATCTGCTAGTTTAATAGTGACCTCTCAGGTTTGTAATACGGCTGAATTGCAGTAAGGAGCGGTACACATGAGGTGGATTGTGCTTAGAAGACTGCCTCGTAATTGGCGATATCGTCAACTGAATATTCCAAAACGTATCAGCCTCTGCTCGTATGGAACGTGACGAATTCCATTGACGTATTTGGAAGCCCAGCGTTGCAGTTGGTCCAGTGCAATGAGATCGTGTTTAATCCATTGATTTCTGTCCGGAATTGTAGTCCACATAGATAGTGGCATCCGATTCCGGATTTGCCTGTCACTGTCGCCTCCATAGCACAGCCACAAGATTCTTGCACCTACAGAGAGACCATGGATGGCTTGCGCTGCACCAACCACAGCCCCATCCACACATTACATATTCAGGGTAAAGCCGAAGGAATAAGACCGGGAGACTTGTGGATGGGAGCCACGTTTCATCAACGGAGCCGGCCCACACTCCTTCAAAATGCACAGTGGCAACCTTCCTGTCAGTCTAAGCGGGAATTCATGCGTACCAGACGTACACTAGGCTGAGACGTAGTGCGCTCCAAACTGGATGCATGGAACCACCCTTTGAGCCTAGCGCGGTACGAGGACCGTGTACCCCGTCTCCTGAAGCCATCAATCGAGTTGGAAGGTGCTAGACAGGTAGTAATTTTGCAACATTCACATCAAGCGTAACCACACGGGGCATATCAAATAACCGACATGTAAGTTGAAAGCAAATAGACATGCAATATTGACATGGAATATACATCAAAATTACAAAACTGAGCAAATCAAATATAGTGGAATACTTTGTATGCAGATTAAGAAGATCTGGTCTGTGCAAGTCGGTTTAGCCCAGCTGCGGTGAAGAATCTTGATGCGACATTAGCCGCGGCATGAAGCACAAGAGTAGTTGAACCTACGCACTGGGTATCTGTCGGAAATTAGAGATGTCTATTTCTCCAAAAGCTCGTTTCAACAGTCCGACTTGTTGTTTACCAGAATTCCATGCCTTATCGGATTGTCTGGCACAACCTAAGTCATCCTGAACCGGCACATACAGACCAAGTTCGACGGAAGAACGCTGCAGTATTTGCTTTCCGAGCCGGTATGAAGAGTTCCTATGTTGTCGCGTAGAGAGTGTCCTTCATTTACTCACGCCGAATTGCAGTAAATTTGGGATTGACCACTATGGTGAACTATGCCTAAATTTGTGTGAAGCAGATGCTGGTCGGCATTCCCCCTGAGTGCTGTGTCATATCATGATATCGTCCGCAAACAGTCCAAAACATACAGCGATCGCATGTACGAGGTCATTAAAAAATGCAAAAACAGTCGTGGTTCTAGCATTGAGCCCTGAGGCTCATCACACTCTATATAGACTCGTATGGGGTCAGACAATGAGTTTCGAACTCTGGCCGCTAACTGCCTTTGAGGAAGAAACTTGGTGATCCAGGTGAAGAGAAGATCACTGGTCCCGTATAATTGGACCAAGGAAAGGAATATCGGGTGTTTTAGGCCAGCGGTCACCAAACTATGGCCCCAGAAGGTCAGTTCATCCGGCCAGCTGACAGTACCAAAATTTGCTCCATAAAGCGCATGAAAAACAAGAAGTTATGATGCAGATTGTACTTGAAAGTACTTTTAGTATTGTCGGTGACGTTACAATATTTGAACATTCAAGAGTCATCCAACTTCTCGTGGTTACACTTAACCCCATAAAAACTTATCAGCAGTGACCTCGTAGCAGTAATCTAATTCTGCTCTAAGCAACACTAGTAGAACTGAGACAAAGTTCTTGTGCGTTGGCCGAAAACGCAAATGCCATGCTAAAGAGCGTAGAAAACTTGCATGACCATGTTACGAATGCATTGTAGTCAATAGAAATAAGTATTTCTGTACTCGTTTTTAGTTTTAATAAATCAATGTTCCACACCAACAACATTACTCACAATCTACCTTTATTCGCTTAACTAATTTCTCCCTTCTTTAGATGTGTTCTGTCGTCGCAAAGGAAAACAACTCAACTGCCATCATGTTGGGAATCTAGAGCGTTGACTTCAACCAGGTGCTATGGGAGCAAGTTGAAGACCATGCTTACCGATCACCTGCCCGCACCTGTTTCCGCCGTTATCTGCAAAGTGCGAGTTCATAAATACGCTGATATGTGATATTCAAGGTACAAAATTTTCACCGTTACGGACGAGTATGCGCTGACCAAGCGGCTTGAAACAAAGCTCATGCCCAAATCCGGGCGTCCTCCGAGCGATGCGATTGCTCCAATGATCAGAGGCGGAAGAAGCTCAATCTAAACTGAGCTTGTCACACCACCATCTCTAGTATTCTCTAGGAGTGGCCCTGCTTCGAATCACCTCTATAGACAAGAAACATGGTTCAGAGTTACTCGGTGAACATTAACTATTCGTATTCAACTTCGAAAATGAAACTGCCTGAGGACTCCACGACGCCAACAATGAAAGAAAACATCGACTCTATATGTCACGCAACAACTTCCAGATACATTTGTGATGGTATAAGAATTCCTTCTCCAGAGTAGCCCCGCTACTCGGAAAGGGAGCATTTCACGCTAAACTATGTGACGTATCAGGTCGGTTAAATACAAAATGCCAGTAACGAGATTGCGGAGAATTTAACACAAACCACTCAGGAGGTCGTAAGGCTTCACGATCGCATCTCCGCTCTGGAGGTGCCCACCAACGCCGTCAAATTAAGTATGGCGGATAAGAGCAGCGCACGATGCTACTTATGTCCGTTTCCGGTGGACTAGCTGGCGACCCTGCTTCTCCTCAACAAGGAGCTACAGAAATCGGATTTCTTGCCAAGAATAGGAAGAAATCTTTCGTTGTTATACATGTATTAGGTTTCGTTTCTCGTGCAGCTTGGTGGAAAAAGCATTTCGGAGTATGTCCGAAATAGGATGACTACCTCCATCCCAAGCAACCTTGTGAAAATGCTTCACTGGCGCGGGGTAAACTAGAAAGTACACTTTTTCAGCGCGTCTTTACTAATACGTCATACGCATATGGAACAAAGTACAGCACCGATTCCATTTTGTGATAAAGTTTCGCAGGAAGCACAGAAACCATCGTCATGTAAAAGATACAGCGTTGGATCTAAGGGGATGGAATTCAGCAAAACATATAGGAGCGACAGTGGTTATGAGCGACCAACCTTGTCCCACCGGACGCACTTCGGGCGCATTCCGATCACTCATGCATGTTGGAGATTCTTCATAGTTTGACCTACACTGACAAAATTTGTCGGAAGAAGTCGCGCTCAACGAAGGCGGCGAAATAGAGGAGAAAGCATGAAGTTGGTCTGTAATCCCCAGTAGATTAACTAATAGAAAGATGACAGAAAGGTGCCCAACAAATAAGTACAGGTCGCAGTTTAGCATAATATGTAATTTGCGCTCTATAAAGCAAAACAACATGGGGCGGATGCATACGATACCATCTGTAAACATGCATGAACTAGTTTTGAAACCATAAGGTAGAAATATACTCATCAACATGGCCGCTTCTAAGCTTCTAAGCAACATGTACACACACGCCAAAAGACACACCGGTGAATATACAGTGTGCTGAAGTTAAAAACACAGTCTAATCTGAACTGCTGAACTCACACTTAATGGCATTTGAGGCTAACCGGTGATCCCGGTCATCATGCATGCAAAATAACTATGAATGGCGAAAGGGCTGACCGGTTTGAGTAACCATCTCAACAGATAAAGCAAAACAGTTGCTCAAATGATAAATAAAATAGGTAGTGGTCAGGGTGTTTTTAAACCACACCGATACATGACCAGATGGGGCGTGGAGGGACGGGTGAAACCTCTCGATGGACTTCCCCGAATGGAAGCAAGTCCACGAGAAACGGTTCCACGAATGCCCGTATCACTTACCCTACTTCATTCTGCACTGAATCTGTTGTGCTTCTGGTTCCTAGTTACTTCACCTTTACCGTCTTAGTGTCTTACCGATATTTCCAATTAACTTATTCCTTAGACCAGTGTTTCGCTCTTTGTTATGGTACATTTCCTCTACGTCTCTACACCAAGAATCGGATAACTATTGCACACTTTCCTAATCACCCTGTCTTTGGCAGGTTCTCTAAGTACGAGCCAATGAAAAAGTCCTGACTGCAGTGAGTAGGCGCTTATTTCTTTGTCTACTTATCTGTTTAATTCTCCTTTTTCAACATTACCGTTGCCGTGCATAGTCACACACGCCAAAAATATCCACCTACAAGTGAAGGCTGAAAGGAATGCAACTGAACTAACTCAGCATCTCAACCACCGGTCAGACCAAGACACAACTTGATTAGTTCAGCTCCATAAGTAGACCAAGTAATGTATAGATACTACGCTATTAATTAACCCCTACAATGTGAGTACTGACTTGATTATTCTGATAAACAACAAGTTTGATGATCCACTGGAATTACATTAATCCGATGTTTTCCTTATTTTCGCAATTCCCTAACTTGCTACTCACAATCAGATGCAACTGTATTACTCCAGTCTAGTAAGTAAATATGCGTATTACTCATATGATTTCGATTGATAAATCTAACTGTTTCCTTCTTTTCATACTCCCCCATCAAACCGCCGCCATCATGGCACCACGAAGCTGCATCGAAAAGAACCAAATGAGAATGCCTGCGAACTGGTAACATCCGTAGACAAAAGTCCCAAATGAAAATATTTGCAAAAACATACCTATTGTAACCCTGCAGAAAACCCAAACTATTGACAGCCTCGCATGTCTGAGCATGTTGCAATGTAAATATGATCCGTCTCTTTGTAGGCCCGATTTCTCGATACCACGAGAAATATACCTTACTATTATCATTAGTCGGTGTCTGGATAGAAATGGAGAAGATTGAAAATTGCATAAATTTGGATCCATGCTAAGGTGAATATGGAGAAAGATAGTTAATGGAAAACCAGCCAACAGTTAGAGAAGGATAGATTTCTTTTAAACGTAAAATAACCCACGTTGGAAAAGATTCGACATGAGCTCGTCGTATTAAAACGAAACAATGCTCCGGTATCTGACGGTCTTCCTCCAGCTTCGCTGCAAGATGGCAGTGACTCTTTGTTAACTGAACTTGCTGCTCTTTTTAGCACAATTTAGAACACTGAAGAAGTGCCTTCAGACTAGCGACTAGCAACTGTCATGTTTATTTTCAAGAAGAATCAACGTATTTTGTGGGAAATTCATCGAGACAGTAACCTTATTGCCATTGCATGAATATGAATACTTCGACGCCTTACTGGTCCCCATGAAGACCGAATCATTGGAAGTCAGGCGAGCTTCCGTCTTGTCGTGGATGTATCCATCACATATTTACTCTTCGCCAAATTTAGAACATAGACCCACACAGACGACCGACTATTGTGGTTTTCCCAGACTTGAAAGCAGCCTTCGTCTCTATTGACAGCGCCAGCTTGTGGTACTGCCTATCGACAGACGGCGTGCCGGCCAAATTCTTTTCCATTATCTAGTCTCTCTACCGTGACTCCGAAGCTCTTGTAAACGTCTGTCGTAAGTTCTCTCCTGAGTTCCCCGACGATAAGGGAGGTTCACTAAGGTTGTCCTATATCTCCTTTCCTCTTCAACTTTGTAATCGAAATGATCGGGAAGGACTTTTGTTCTTTCCGTATCTACCGGAGTGGAAGTTCTGCCTGATGGCCGACCGACAAACCTGCAGTATGCTGATGACATACTTTGGTCTGATGCGCTGGATGGGCAGAAACTATTGCACAGGCTTGGGCGTAGGGATGCACGCTTCGACAAGTACTTTGCACTTTTAATGTGCAAAGTACTGTTTCAGGACTTGGCCAACACACCTCCGGTGCTAGCTGTCACCGAACAGCCACTGAAACTGGTGGTTCTGTTCACTTACCTAGGTAACTATGCCACCTGTGGTCGTCACATCACAGAATGGGTGACTTCGAGTATTAGCAAGGAACGTGTGGTTTCCGGAGACTCAACCATCTGTGGAGATGGGAGGATATCAGTTTGTTAGTGAAAGGTAGGATATATAACGCTGCAAGAAAGTCAGTGTTGCTGTATATATCAGAGAATTGACCAGTTCATAATGAATGACATTAAACGCTTGGTTGAGTTTAGCTACCAGTGGTTGCGATGCATTGCTCACGTTTGGTGGAAACATCGAGGGAACAATTTTGGCAGTTGGATTTTGGCAAGAAGCCTTCCGGTTCAAAGCTGAATTTGAAGTACCCGCTGTGTGGTTGGATTACGGCAAGAAATCTCGATTCAGACATCGGTTCATTTTGAACTTGACCTCAATCACTACGATCACAAGAACCGTATCCGAATCTGAACTTGTGTCAGGGTTGGCAGGAGCAACACCAAACCACTTCTAAGCCCACTGGTTCTTCACTCGAATGGTTACTAATTCTTACACGCTTACGTTGGCTATGCATATCCTCCGTATACCCGTTGACCGGATACCTCGTCATGCATTGTACGCCTTGGTTGCACCAAGTTCGGCGAAACTGCGTCGTGGCCAGTCCATGACGTGGCATATAAGCATGAAGTAATTGACTGATAGACTTGGTCAGGCTGGTGCGTATCGTGTTCCTGCATGAGGGCCTCGGCACGGTCCACACCACAATGGTTGGAGACCGTGTCAGACATGGGGCAGTCACACAGTCAGTGGCGTTTCTGTATTCGGTTTCTTGTATCAGGTTGTTGATTTTCGTTCCATTCTGATTAGTCCAACGCATTTCCTTCTTGCTTCTGTTTTCTCTACATTCTATTCGCACCCAAACCCAATGTCCTACCGTTGTTATTTATTGTCATTCTTACGGTGTGTGTCGTGGCAACTGGATCCACCGCACTTCGGTGCTCGGATCATAGCTGCACAACTGAACTGAACTGAACTGCAAAATATTGAACATTGTTGGAGGATGTGGTAAAGGTTATGCAGACATACCGTATATTATCGAATATAAACCCGTCCATGAATAGGCCAACTATATAACTGTAATATCAAATTTGTCCAAAACCGAAAGTCCCTATCTTAGCCGCCCGCCCACAAATCACCGAAAAGGAGACGAAATTATTCTTAATTTATTATTATTAATCATTATTAATTATTATTAATTTTGAGGTCATCAAAACCTGCTCTATGTCATGTGACATGTGTTTACAGCATGCGATAGATCGTACGGACAAGTGCCTGGGGTTTACTTAGTGGCACGGATTGTCGGCCGTGTCAGAATGCCAGTGACCCGATTCCATAACTGGCTCTGTTATAATGGTATTGTGAATCGCGCTCAAATTCATCATCATACACTGACCCCGTTTCCCCGTAACCTGCCGTGGGTGACCTCAGATGTTAACGAGGTACTACCCCCATCCGCAGTCATGTAATCCGTCACCGCCCATGTACCAAGTCGCACACCAGCAAACTCCGGGCTGTAGTGATTCCCCTAACCGACCTACCCTACACATGCGTACACGTTGCTGTTTATTATGCATTCGAAATGCTATTGGCTGACAACGCTTGGCTAAGGAATCAGGCACACGACAGTGCGCGAATGTCACAGTCGCCTGACTCAACTTAGTTCATCGGAAGGAGTAACCTGTTAGCGTACCAGATGAAGTTGACATCTGGTTAGGTTAAGTTGCTATCTGGATGACCAAACATGACTCGGGAATGTTTTCAAGCGAAGCCTGCTCGGCTATTGGTCTGTCTTGGTTTTGATGTTAACTCCAGCCTAAATCTGCATTAGACACGTAGTCTGTAATGCATCATATGGGGTCGGTCAGAAGAGCTGTTGCTTTGCCACACCGGCACACGGTCAGATGGGGGATAGAAGTGTGGGTCATGATTTTCGATTGAATACCATGCATGGGAGCAGGTACCGTGAAGACGGTTCCACACATGACCCTATTATTTCAAATAAACATTCGGTTTAATCTACCTTTGTTATTGTACCCAGTTGCTCAGTCTCAGTAATGCATTTAACCTCCCAATCATTTCAAAAATTCATATGGAATACATTGTAACAACGCACGAACAAGTGACTAGTTTATACGCTTCCGCTGTACTTATCGATCATTTTGTTGCATACATCTATTGACATTTTTAAACGCATTTTGTCAGCCTTATTGCCCGTTAACTGTCATCACCAACTGTTCCCCGCATTAGATGCGTCTTACTTGTGCTCTGTGTGACTGCTCTCATATTGGCTTGCTTAACCCGGTGTATTCGATAGAACAACCAATGTCTCCGCTCTTGTTGCTGCTCTGGTTGCCGACATGAGTTGGAACCGTAGGGGCGATGCAACGAGCACTGGGGAAGGAGGTAGGATTAGAACTCATGCGGGGAAAACCTAGTGGATTAACGACTGAGGTGTGGAAGAAGCATGTCCATTTCTTGTGAACCGATGTCGACTGTTGCTCCAACAACTACAGGTGCAGTTTGAAAAGTAGCAGCGGTAACATAAGTTAAACATCCAAACAGACTTTCGTTGACGTCATTGGGTCCTCAGTCTCTGATTTCGGTATTGTCACACTGACCGGTGTGAAGTCTGAATGGTGGTTTCAGAAAAATGAAGAAATTTTCTTTGTGATGTTAGCCGAAGTAGCTGGAAGACCCGACTGTTGATGCGGAGTCGGGTTCAGTCGAACATGAATCTTACACAAATTTCGTGTTGTCAAAGCACCCAATGAGTTCATAATTGAAGAAACAGTAAAGACTTTGAAGCAGACACCTCTGTTCGGTGTTCATTGCAATTGTTCATAATTGTATAGGTAGAACTTCATTTATCTTGACTCAGCCAGAATGCTAGCACACGCCCGTAAAACCACTGTAGGGCAGTTCCGTTTTTCGGGAATCTACATCAGTGCGTTTTCCACCTGGCTCCCATTGGATGATACATTATAGTGAGCTGTGCTCTGTCACATCTAGTAAATTATTCATTTCGGTCGTTACCGTCCTATGTGGCTCAGTGTTCTCAACCACACGCTGGTAACAGTCGGGTTACGGATTCTAGCAATACATGGGTCATGTACCAACGATGCTAAGTCTAAATTAAATACGCCGTATGAAAGCAAAACCAGAAAATGCGAACCAATAAACCTCGTATTAAAGCACGTTCTGGGTAAAAGAATAAAACGAATTATCTTGCAACCTTGATTCTATAAGGTAAATTAAGTACAGTACATGAATTACGAATAGGTTTTGCAATTGTAGTGCAAGAGGGCAGAAATTGGAAAGTGTGCGGCAGCATGCGGGAATTTGGGCAGTGTCACTATAACAGAATAATATGGATGACCTTGAAAGGTCAGGGATATGTCAGTGATCGAATTTGAAAGGAAGAAATGTTATAAATGGTAATCGATCCTAGCATCAGAGTAAAAACAAAGTAAAATAAGCAGAATGTTTAGGAAATAGGGATACCATGTCCTCAAGTAAGCAATCCAGCTTGGGGAAGTATCAGAGTTTCTTTTGGACTTGACAATTCAGATGGGATGCGCACTGCTGGGGGTCCCAAAAAGATGAAACGGAACTACTAAACTTTTTCGAACATGTGATGGCTATCTGACTGAGTCTAGATTTGCCTAACTTTACATTTAACGCTTTTTCTTTGTTTTCTATCAAGAATTGTAAACAGAGTTTCGTATTACAAAAGTATGCATCGTTTAGTCTGGCATCTATTCGGTTCTTGAAAACATATTATGGAAATGGTACATTTGAATGCCTGAATGATTATTCCAAAATGTCAGGTCATGTGACATTCCAGACAGCATTAACGCTTGGTTAGTTATTGGTTAGGTATTCTCACGACAGATGGCACTAGACAAGCTAGGAAAACTCCCTCCCTTTGTCCTAAAACGTGGCTAGAGGTATAAGATAGTCTTTCTTCAAAACTCATCTATGTGAGACGGCGATGTGTGAATACGAAGCACGAATACATTGGCGCACAATAAACGCATCGTTGGTCATCCCTACTGACAGGGGACAAGGTCTTTTGTATGAATCCGTTCACATTCAGCGTAAACATGAAAACTGGTCAGTGAGCAGCGAACCACTAAGCTATCATATGACTGATGAGGGCTGCATTACCATTCACGCAGCTCACAATATTTAGGGGTTCGGAAAACTTAATATAGGATGTAGAAAAGGAGAAATTGGAAACTCATTCTGATTTCTGACACATGTGGTACGTCATTTGTACACGACGTTTCGGTAATACTTATTGATATAAAGGGAGAACAAACGCATTTAATATAATGAGTCAAAGGAGGCGGATGCTGAATAACGAATTTTTCCGGTAACTCTCATCAGACACAAAATATGATAACAATTATATGCTGAATGTGCTGGATAGTCGACGTATTAATTGAATGTTTCATTCCAAAGTAAACAAATCAATAAATCACACGGTCACTGCAGTTAACAAAGTATGTACAATGAGTGAATCACTTTCACAAACAAAGATTAGCTTGGACACAAATCAAAAGAAGTTGTAGGCTGCGGTAGAAGTAGAGGACGTACAAACTTCCTTTGTATCGGAGATTTAGCGGGGACCTCATTTTGACTTACCAAATTTTGAGAGATCCTAACCACACGTGCCGCTTCGTACTAGAGCTCAGTCACAACAGCAATTTGAGACGTCCCCATCTTAAACTGACAGGGCAACACGGTCGCTTGGAATGCCGTCGGTATTACTTTTCCGTACGCGTTTGTCGTACATGGATTGCCCTACCGGAACCTGCCACATGTGCTCCCATGCGGACAGAGTTCAAATCCCGAATTGACCTTGTACTGGATTCGCTGCACCATCTTAGATAACCCATTACTCATGAATAACCACAAGTGTCTGTAAGCGATTGCACTGGCAGTCACAGCACAGATTTCGTTCCACATTTTTCACCTCCTCTATGTGTACACCAGAAGGAGACATAATTTTTACCAACATTCCCTTTGCCGTCATTTCTTATGGATTTACCTTGAAATTAACAGTCCACACTACATCTACTTCAGTGAGTGATAATAGGTGATAATGCCATGCTTCCACATAGTAGGGACTTGTTGTTCATCAAAGCACCTTTGGAAGAACTGTGACAATGATTAGGCCAACAAGCTAGCTGAACGACTGTCACAGTTCTTTCAAAGGTGCTTTGATGAACAACAAGTCCCCACTATGTGGAAGTGTGACATTATAACCCTATTTTTAAAGGCGATAGCCGTTCAGATCCTGGAAACTATCGTGCAGTGACTCTCCTCCCTGTACTCGCGAAGATGATGGGAGCGGTCATCGCTGAGGCTCTAATGGAGTACCTGGAAAAATGCGACATCTTGGCACCGGAGCAGCATGGCTTCTGTCAACACCGGTCATGCACCACCAACCTGCTAATGGCACGAGGTAGTTGGACGGAAGTGGCTGATGATGGGGTCGGAGTTGACGTCATCTATCTGGACTTCTCCAAAGCTTTCGACCGCCTGGATCACCGCATCTTACTTCAACGGCTACAGAGTTACGGAATCGGAGATCCTGTACTTGGTTGGATTGACAACTTCGTTCACCAACGAAAGTTTCAATATGCGTTAGGGGATCACTCTATAACCAGATTGAGGTGGAATGTGGTCTCCCACAAAGCTCAGTGTATGGAGCGCGCTTATTCCGGGTGTTTATCAACGACCTGGCAAGAGTCATCTCCTCAAATTTCCTGCTTTTCGCCGATGACGTCAAGATATGGCGGGCGATTAGTAACAAGCCAGATCAGAAGCTGCTCCAACATGACCTAGATTGCATTTACGAATGGTCAAAGAGGAACAAGCTTCAATTGAACATAGCTAAGTGCAAAGTGATACATCTGCGTCACCAGCCGTTGAGCACTTACAAGCTTGGAGACCACACCTTGGAGAAGGTCTCTCAGGAGCGTGACCTGGGTGTATTGGTACAGGAAGATCTTGGGTGTTCAAAACAAGCAGAGAAGGCGACGAGAACTGGCAATCAACACTTCGGCCTTCTTCGCAGAGCCTTCGGTTGGTTGGAACCCACAATCTTTCCCCAAGTGCTTAACACCTACCTGCGACCGAAAGAGGAATATGCTATTCAGGCGTGGCAGCCGTGGCAGAAACAGCACCTGGTTGCCCTCGAGGTTCCTCAACGAAGGGCAACCAAGAACGTCAGAGGCCTCTTTCATCTGCCCTATCAGCTTAGACTGAAATCTCTAAGAATATGCAGTGGTTGATATCGGCTTTTGCGGGGAGATCTCATAATGGTTTACCAAATTCTGGAGAATCCAAACCACATTTGCCGTCCGTTGCTGGAATGGAATCACAACACTAAACTAAGTGGTCACCCTCTGAAACTGAAAATCCAGTATAGCAGACTTGAATGCCGCAAAAATTTCTTTTCCCTCCGCGTGTGCCAGCCTTGGAACGCCCTCCCTAATTATGTCGTTTCTGCTCCCAATGTGGCGATATTTAAAAAACGTGTTGACGATGCATTGTCTCATTTACATTTCATTTTATGACTTGTTAGCCAGGGGCTACAAAACGCAATCAAACGGTGTCTTGCCAAACGCCTAACCAATGGATTTATGGATTTATACGTTTGATACGCGAACATCTTCGCTATTCCACATAAGTCTATGGTGAGTCCATCACAACGCTTTTCACTTTATCATGCAATTCACTTTTCGCAATAATTTCCATCCTACGGGACTTGTTAAGTGATGCTTTTTTACCCGTAATGAACAATTGTTCCATTGTTCCATTGAGTTCACTAGTGCAAACCTAATTTTGCTAACAATTTTTGTATTTTTCAGTTTCGCCGTAACCATCCTACTGGACCTGTTAAGCATTAGCTTCTTTTACCCGTGGAAAACCCTTGTTCTATTGTTCCATTGTTTGATTTACATTCAAATTAATTTTTGTTTATGAAAGTGATTTACCCCTTGTACATAACCGGTCAGCTTCAGTGACCGCGTGCTTTATTGAGTCGCTTTTGTTGGAATCCAACATTCAAACCAAGACGTCGCCTATCCGGCCCATTCAGCATATAATTGCCCTCATGTAAACTTTGAGTCTGAGGAGAGGTACCGAAAAGCAGTATTTTACACGGAATCTGCCTCATTTGATTCCTTCTATAAAATGGGTATCTTTGGATTGCCGAAGATTAGCATCCCCTATGATTCAGTCAACATCCGAATCGTAGTTTCGGATTATGCGATCAATATTATCCACTGCCATAGGTAATACAACATAAAAATGTCTGATGATACAATGTTTATAATCACTGAATCCACGGCAACTCGAATGAAACTCCGGATTTCTATAATTATTCTGCGGCTTATCTTGAAGTCTGAGTGGCATTATCAGTCAATTCGCATCTTAGTATCTAGCATGAGATCTGGAAAATATACATTGGTGTCGATCTCAGAAGCATTGTAAATTTCTGTCGACTGACCTGCCTCCCCGAACTGTGCCTGATCCAAATGACGATTGTGTATAGACAAATCATGCAGGTCCAATATCCACATTATACGTCTTCCGACCTTACTCAAAGCAATTCCGGAGCTGGGTCGGAAATCTTTGCCCCTGAAATAGGATCCCTCGGCAGTGTTCAAACCGAGCATATTAGAACGAAGTGGTCGGGATTCGCAAATTTAACAGGTGTCTCTTCAGTATAGTAAGAAGTTATCAACGAATCATTGCTTACAAACGCATAATACTTATGAAGGAATGGACCACAGTAATCAACTCGGACATGCTACGAGGCTACAAACGCCATTGGCCAGGGCGTCCATTTCGATGGCTGATTTCATTACGTTCTGTCGGCAGCCTTTACATCTTGAAGCAGTCTGTCGAATATTAGCATCACTCTCAGGCCACCAACACAGATATCGGCTCATTAATTAATTAATGTATCAGCTGTAGGCCGTAACGGGGTTGCGCTGCCATGCGACCAACACCAGTAGCACGCGGCCTGAGTATGACTAGAGGAAGTCCATTCCCTACACGGATTCGAACCTGCGCCGCAATATCACGAGAGAATCTCGTTATCTCTAAGTTACGGGTCGACATCTCTAGGCTATGGGCCATAGTTTTCATCTTTTCCATGCTCAATTGCCCATCGCCCAAAGGTGGAGGAATCACCACAATACAATCATTGACACAAAATATGCCATCATGAGTAACCCACAATTCATCATGGCATTGGTAAAATTGGACAAACTTCCGCTTCAACAAAAACGACCAGACCCGTTTTAAAACTGATAATATTGAGTCAAGGCACGTCCTTGTTTCATTAATGAGAGCTGAGCAAGTAGGCGATCAACTTCTGAACCAGGTTCAAAAAAACAAGCATGTCAAGAGGTAATTCACGTGAGGAATGTCTAGCACTTCGCAGTTCTATTTCATAATCATAATCACTGAGTGCGATACTCCTTCTTCAGAACATCACTGCTGAATTTTGTCAAATAGCTATATGAACTGTACGTATACCTCATGGATTCATGATCAGTTACGATGGTGAACTTCAAACCTAACAGATATTAGTGTAATCGATGCATAGCCAAACACACAGCCAAGGCTTCACGATGCGTTGAGCGCATCCTATGCCAGACATGCTGAGTCTGCGAGAAATGCAAAGAACTGGACGTCCTTCTTTTCATAACATAGAACCAATACCGCTTGGAGAAACATCGATAATAAGTACAGGACGAATTTCAGGTGAGAAAGGTCGAAGAACACAGTCAGACTAGAGTGAGCTTAGTAAATTGCGCAGTACTGTTTTATGCTCTGTAAACCACACAAAATGTTTAGAGTTCAGAAAACAGAACAGAAGATCAGCAATCGAAACAGAATTTCTCATGAACTTTGGGCAGAATTGTAAGGTTCCCATCAAGCATCGTGATGGTGATTTCACCTCAACCAGCGGTTTAAGACGATCGACATCAGAGCTAAATCCAGAGGATGTAAGATAGCAACCCAGACAACCGATTACTTTAACAATGAGTATACACCTTCTTAAGATGCACATTAACATCTTACGTCTTTGAATCACTTCAAAAATGCTAATAGGCGAGTAGCGTGCGCAAATTCGTCAGCGGCATGCAATCTCACCATTCTGATGAATTTCAAGGCCTTTTAAATCTTTCACAAGTGAATTCAGGACATCCTGAAAAATGGCTGGAGATATATTAAGGCCTAAAGGAAGAAAACAATAACGATACAAACCGAAAGACGTATCAATGGTAGTTTGTTCACCAGATGCCACACTAAGCGGAATCTGTAAATAGGCATATTTTAGTCCGGTTTTGAGATTAATCCAGTACCATGCATGCGGGAACAGTTTCAGGCGCCTTCATATAGCAGCTACGCAGACGCAGTCTTGTAATGAGGGTGTTCAGATAATTACCACAAACTCTGAGTGTCGAACTGTTGGACTTTAGTGGCATGACATTAGGTGTTGCCAATCGGGAGCTCTGGACTGGTAAAAGTACTTTCCCTCACGCAGAGTTTAAACTTTCCGGACAAGCTCCTTTAGTCTATAAGGAAATATTCCACGTACATGAAATCCAGAATCCCCAATAACCTCAAGGCCTACTGGAGAAATTTCCATACCACCAGATGCTATGGAGCAGTCATGAATCAGAGAACTAATTTGAGCCTCGGTATATGCACTCGACAAAAACATACTGTTACACTCAACCGAAATCAGAACAACAGTATTGCAAATGGAAATTTAGTAGAAGCAATGGCGATAGTACATCGGCAGTCCACACTGGGTACAGAGCAACTGTTTAGTTTTACGCAGTTCACATGTTTTAGCTAAGCACTCGCTTTTGAACCAATCAATAAGCATCGTTGCTTAGTCGGGAGATGGACACTCACGCACTAGCGCGCACAACGCAGCTCCACGGGCTATGTAATGTAGCATGACCTTGACGCGCTCAACGTCTGTATCACGTACCACTTAATTTGAGTGCCCGCATAACTTTCATCCCAAGGGTAGATGGTCCTCGACATGTGACAACAAATTACTATCAATCAACAAGATTGTTGTCTTTGTCTAAAACTGGCAAAATGCAGCAACTTAACACAGGAAGAGTGTGAACAGTAAGGCTCGGATGGTAATAGAAGTTGGATGTAAGTTCACATCAGGATAAAAGTGAGAAAGCCTTGGTTTAGTAACAAGTGATTCTACATTACCTGTGTCAACAACGAACTCGCATGCATTATGCATGTGTCCAAGTTTGCTACGATGTAAACACTTTGCATTTCGGTAATGACCAGCGGGACGAGAATGCAACTTCCCATATGAGGCACACTGACCCAACTACACCAAGATTAACCGTGTTCTGGTGATTTCTCCTGTAAGGATGACGGGCTCCACCTGACTTTGAGCATTTGCATTTGCACCGTTTTTGTGGTTTAGCTGATGCACTGTCCTTGACAGAACCAAACCGGCTCCGGTGATCAAGGTGTTACGCATTTAGTAATGTCGTAAACATCTTGGAACTTTGCACAAAGCAGTTGAACTTCCTTGTAGGTTGGGTCAAGAAATCAAATCAACTGACGATATAGGCTGGGGATATTAATTCCAGCGATTAAGTGCTCTCTGAGATATCCAGTTTATCACCAAAAATGTCGAGAGGCTTAGGTTCGCGGCTGCAAAATAAAAACTGGAACAAACTGGTTTGGCTGACTTTGCAGGACATTCAACTTGGCTCGTTCTTCCACTACGAAATTGTTTGTCAACAAATGATCGAGTAACTGGGTCCTCAGCTGCCCATATGAAAGTTTCTACGGTGACTCGAGATGTGCCAAAATCTTCAAAATTGAATAAGCTTTATGACCAATAGTAATGTGGAAATCTGCGGTTTTCAGTTCTTCTTGTAATCAAGACTTCGTAATCCACCAAAGCTCAAACCGCTCGAGGTATTCCACAAGTTCCTGTGGGGAAAATTTAGGTTCAGAATTTTAATATTTGGATTCATCGGGAGCTTGGCACTGACCGCGACGCCAGTTGTAGTACTTATCAAATATGTGATAGCGCAAAACTCCACCCGAGGCTAGTCTCGATATAGAAGGAAAACAACCAAATTGTAATTGCGAATTACGTGGTCAATAGTATACAGTATCATAGAAAGCACTACAAATAGCAGAATATTTACAATCACTACAGTTTCGCTCCCGACGCTGACAAATCCATTTCACGGTGACTGTTGCCACTGAACAATCCTTCTAAGTGACATAGTAAGCAAACAATCAAGGGATCGATTTTGAGTTTTATTCAGGCACACTAAGAACTGCCCTTGGTGACCACCTATCCGTTATAAACTGACCGTTTTCCAGTTCTGTGTATCCTCTTCGAAGCCCGGGCAAAACATCTTTAGTGCCAAAGATTCTACCAACTTGCTGGTAAATGTAGGTTGAAATATGAAAGTCATGTTAGGTTGGACGTTAACAATCATGTAAGAGGAATTACCACTGACGCTGAGTGAACATTTTCCATTTGACCGCAGCATGAACAATGAACAATGATGAACAATGATTTTTAACGGGTATAAAAGCAGCTGCTTGACATGTCCCGTAGGGTGTTTAGTGTGAGAAAAGATAGATCAAGGGATAATGGAATAGTCGGTTTGGGCGAGTACAGATTTAACTGCACTGCCGTATAAAGAGAGTTTGAAATGAGAATGTACGCACACAAAGCAATAAGGGGAGTGGTTATTGATCACATAATAGGTGAGAAAAAATAAAAAATTGCAAGGATAACGCTTACTCATGTGCAACCATCTTGGGTCGACTGGGTACAGAAATCCAGTTTCTACAGTAATAGCGTTTATCAAATTGTCTGCAAGGGGTTAGGAATGACTCATTATCGAGTAGGGTTATGGCATTGTCCACTGTCTGTTGTGCATTAATGCCAGCATCTGGTGGTCATGGGCTATAGCACGTAGTGTAAATGTGACAGAGTATCTTCAAGGCGTCTTTTGAAAAGGGATAGGGTGGGTGCATTAATTACATGTTCGGGGAGGGCGTTTCAAGGCTGTGACACTCGAAGGGAAAAAAGGTTTCGCCGACATTCCAGGCGAATGGAATGTGTGACTAACTTTAACTGGTGACCTCTTAGCGAGGTGTTTTGACTGAGTATTAGAAGGGAATGGCATGGGTGGTTTGGGTTTCTCAGGATCTGGTACAACATTATGAGATCGCCCCTTAGACGCCGATAACGTCCACTGTATATATTGCGAGTTATCAGCCTGAGTGTCTAGAGGATGCTGGTCAAATCTCTGATGTCCTTCGTTTCCCTATGTTGTGCAGTATCGAGCGAGGTGAGATGGTGCTTGAGCCAGGGTTCCCACGCTTGGATAGCTTATTCCTCGTGCGACCTCACGTACGCACTAAGCATTTTTGGAAAGATCGAAGGGTCAAACTTCCTGAAAGCTCTGCAAAGAAGGCCGAGGTACTGGTTTGCTTTCTTAGCTGCCTTTTCAGTCTGCCTGGAACAACCTAGGTCATCTTGAACTATCACGCCGAGATCGCACTCGTGAGAAGTCCGCTGTAGTAGTTGTGGTCCTAGGCGGTACTTGTGCATACTCTTGTGCCGTATGCTGAGAACTCTGCACTTGTTGACCTTGAAAAGCAGCATGTTCTCGATGGACCATGTGTAAACTTTGTCCAGGTTCACCTTTAGCAATGTAAGATCCTCTACTGCAGCTATAGTGCGCTATACCTTTAGGTCATCAGCAAATTGCAAGCAATTAGAGGACAGCACACTCGCGAGATCATTTATGAAAACCAGGAACAGGCGGGGTCCAAGTACCGAGCCTTGAGGTACGCCGGTACCGAGCCTTGAGCCAAATGTTGTGATCCTGCGACGATCTCATCTCCCAAAAGGAGGCGTGGGTTGGAGGTTCCAGTGTCAAGGTGCATATCTGTGTTGGCTCTTTTCATCAGCTTGTGCTGGTTACTTCTCGTAGCTCAGCGATACACTCCAGTCTCAGTGTTTGCTTACTTATCTCTTCATACGTTGCTAACCGCGGGTAGGAAGCGAATTCGGGACCTGGTGGCTGCATGTAAACGCCATTGCCCATCAACTGAATACTCAATACTGAGAATATAGAGCTAGAAGATAAACATCTGCGTTGGTGGATCGGGCATATGCGCGGAATCACATCGCTGTTTCCCATGCGGTAGGAACATATTGCAGCTGCACTACAGCTTATCCCGGTGCGATACCATCCCTGCCGGAGATTATTTTCTAGCCAGATATAACATAAAAGGTTATACTTATCAATGGGCTGTTACGAATTCATTTGTTATCCACGAAAATGACTGTCTCGCTGTTGTGGTAACAAGGAATGCGGTACATTTCGATTTTTTCCCAATCTCCGGGTATCGCTATTGGAAAGGTTCAAAGAAGGAGGTCGAATAACTCTATGATGACAGAGCTGGGAGCCAGCAAACCAATATTACTACACCAGCATTGCTCGCATAATCCAATGGTATGGGGACCAAGACGTTAGTCATCTGTCGTTATTTGCCAGGTGTCACCTTCAGTCCATAAATAGTTCAGCCAAGGACTTTATCGGTGTTGGACTGCGGTTTCGGAAGCGAATAAGACCGAAAAGTTCTTTACTGCAAGTGCTGTTTTAATGACCGAATTGATCAGAATTTAATTCAACTTAAACCGCTGTCCTATTTGCGTTGGAATTTTTCCGAAGAGCCTTCCGAGACTGCGAGAAGTTTGGGCTATGGTTGAAATTTCTTCTGTTTGAATCATAAAATCAGATTTCCAATGTCGATAACTTTCGCAGGGAGTTTGAATGGTTCAAGTAGTGTTTGGGATAGGGGAAATGACTTAATGATGCAGCGAGTTAATTGCTTCTCTTTCGATACTTAATGTAGGATGTGTTCGGTGAAGTTGAAGCTACTCGATAATCGAATTCCTAGATCTCGAACGGAATACGTAGTTGGGTTGTGGGTAAAACGGAGAGTAATGTATTCTTCTGGTATTCGGCATCTGTGGCAGAGTATCTGAGATTTATCTGCCGTAAACCTCCTTGACCTGCTTTCGCTCCATTGGTTTAGGGATGATAAATCCTTGCGTGTATATTTTAGGCACAGTTACAGGTGGTCAGATAGAAATAAGTACGTTAGTTTGATGTCTACCCCAAATACAAATAGGCTTCCATGTCTAATGTAATCACACATATCGTTTATGTGTAAATGAGGAAAAGCAATGGGCCAAATACGCTATCCCGAACAACACGGCTCTTGACTTTTCTGGAAGTAAAACAGTATTGACCAACCTTTACTCTTTGTGTTCGGCACTTAAGATGTGATTCGAACCAGATCAAGAGAGGATTGTTGATTTCATAGGACTCCAGCACTGACAACCATGGTTTGTGCGGTTCACAGTCAAACTCTTTTTGCATATCCAGAAGGATGATGATGATGATGGCCATGCCGTCCTCAACGTTTGCTGTAACATGACCGAAGAATTGTACTTGGTATGTAACACAAGAACGTTTTGTGGTTAACCCATGTTGGGAACTGTTGAGTAGGTTTTGTGTTGTTAGAAACTATGTGTCCCGAGTCTTGACGATTCTTTCTAAGGTCTTAGAAGCGGCGGAGGTATGATTTATTATCCGATAATTTGACATACTATTTCGTGGACTGCCTTTGTGCCTTGGTATAAGTACGGCATTTTTTCATCGAGGCGGGAAGCAACTAGTGTTTAGTGACGGCGTAAAATATTTCACATGAGGAGGGTTATGTTTTTACCACCTAGCCTAACAGTTGCAGGGGGAATACTATCAGGTCCTGGTTGGAAAGTCGGTTTGATAGAGGTTATAGTCATCTGTATTTCGTTTAAGTTCAGGGGATTGGTACATAAAACTGCTTCCATTTTGCTTGGAAGGTGAGGAGATGATACAAATGGTGCAGTGGTGAACGAGGCGGCGATGTAGGAATTCATCGAAGCACATATTTGGATTATCACGTCTGTTGTCCTACCGCCGTTTAAAATTAGACTTGGAATTTCGTGGTGCCTATTCGGATTTCTTCTTCTGATTAATTGCATCAGGGCAGGAGCTTTCTCCGCACTAGTCATGACTCGGGTTTCCTTGACAATCCTGCACTGTTTAGTTTGGTGTTCAAGTTCTGGCAACGTTTCATGTAATTGGATTAATGTGGTGATGTCTTTGCGTTTGCAGTGTAGTGATCTCAAGTTCTTAAGCTTGCGAGCTACCTTAGATGAGCTTTTGTATCGGCCGTCAAAGGAGCCTTTGTTTATCCTCATCGTAGGTGATAGAATGTCCGTATATGGGATGATATTTAACGCGAATTCGCCTGTGGCTTTGGACGAATCTGATGAGGAGAAGAATCGGTTCCAATATTCACTCGCTCATTAGACCGGTCCTTGAATACGGTGCCCCAGCTTACCATCCGGTAACCCACTGGGAAACTGAAAAGCTGGAGAAAATACAGCATATCGTAACTAGAATGATACCGAGTCTACGAAAGCTTCGGTATGAAAAACGCTGTGAAAGACTTGCAGTCTACACACTATCTTACCCCCGAGTAAGAATTAACCTTATTATGACCCATCGAGTATTGCCCTTGAATCAATTCCCCATACTGCGGCCAATATTTCGCCTGCGGGAACCCTGTAACACCCGAGGACGCAGTTACAAACTCAGAGTCCCCTGAATGAAAAAGTATCACATGAGCATTTTATAGAACGACGAATAGTATACTTATGGAATACACTAGCAGTAGGATTAATAGAGACCGATTCTGTGAAGTGTTTTAAAACACGTATCGACGATTATTGCGGAAACCTGTGCTTTGTGCAACGACGCACATGGTTGGCGGCATCCAGTTTCGGATTTGCCTGTCACTCTGGTCAGCCACAGGACGCCTGCACCTACAGAGGGACCATGGGTGGCTTGCGCTGCATCACCCACAGCTCCATCCACACACTCATATCCAGTGTAAACCCGAAGGAATAAGACCGGGAGGCATGTGGATGGGAGCCACTTTTCATCAACGGAGCCGGCCCACACTCCTTCACAGGCAAACACAAGCACGCTGTAGTTGGGGAATCAAGCGCACACAAGGCGGTGGCTGGACCGTAGTCCGCTCCACACTGAGTGCATGGAACCGCTCTTTGAGCCTAGCACGGCCACAAGAACCGTGCACCCCGTCCGCTCCAGCAACGACCAACTGTCTCCTGGAGCCAGTATGGACGAGGTAGTGGGTAATAGACAGGTAGGCATCTTGTCAACATGCACATCAAGCGCAGCTACACCGGGGATATCAAGCAACAGCCCCGTGTCTTTCTTCGGAAACGATGCACATACAATACCAAAAACAGACATCGTATAGCCAGAAATAATAACAACAATACAAATTTCAAAGCGAACAAGGATAAACGATTAACTGATCAAACACTACCGCGGACAATTCGCCATTGATTTTTTTGATTTTTCATAATTCCATATTGTGCGGAAACCTTTCTGCTTGCTCTTAACTACAGTCTCCTTCTCAGACACATTGTATCCTTTCCCCAAGTTCTGCAGTTTCGTGGGCCGCGGCGACATCTAAATTATACTTGGCACATTGAAATCTCCACGCAGGAAATTGTACTTGTGTGGAGCGCTGCAAGCAATGTTAATGGCAGACATTAACTGCTGAGATTCATGGAGAGTGGCAGCAGGATGACTATAAATACATCCCAGTAGCAGATCACAGGCCAGAATAGTCAACCATAATGAATCATACAAATCATTGAACGCTAACTGGTCAGTTGAGATTGTTGCTAAGACACTGCGTGTGTAGATTACACATCCACCACCGCGTTTGTATATGTGATCCTTCCGAAAGAGTTGCTAACCCAAATTAGCCAGTTGAGTCACACATAGCTGAGGTGCACCATGTTTTGTTTCGTTTAAAACTACCTACAGGCTGGTAGTGGGCTTGCAACTTCGCTGTACCATTCACTCCGTTTGTCGGTCGCCTGTCTGTTGATCGCAATCGGTGTATCAGCACACTTCAATGGTGGCGCGGATGATCAGCCAATGGGAGACATAGTACGTGATTGGTCATGCTGCCAATCTGGCGTAAGGAGCTATCACTAGCACGGGGGCGAGAGGAAATCTGTGAGTGGTAATAAGAAGCGGATTGGTGGCTTTTTGAGGTTGTAACGTTTGCAGCCTGTTGTAAGAGGGGCTTTGAAGGCTTACACGAGCGTGATGACAACTAATTGAGTAGTGATAGGAAGCGGATTGGCTGCAACCCTGTTGGAAGGGAACCTTTGTAGGCTTACCGGTTGAATGCAAGTTACCTACCTTGCTCGCTAGCCTATCTGGCCACACGTGATGCATAGTGTAATCGTGCCACTGCGAGCAATCTGGAGAATCGATAGGTGTGCGACTTACCTTAGGATGTGCGTGTGATTGTTAAGGCAGTGTGAGGTAATCGGAAACAATGCAATAATTCGTATGAAGGAGGTAAAGCTAGAACTTGGCAAATAGAATTTTTAAAAAGCTTTACAGCTACAAATTTCTCGTGCTGTGTTTTTTCAGTTGGCCGTACACTCCTGTGAATAGCGTAGATAGGTATTGCTTATGTAGTCGGCGCATTGTATACTAAGATCAAGTTCGCTGTGTAGGTAAGATCATCATTGGATCTGTAGCCATTGTTCCAGAGAGGAGGGTTCCTAGTGTGGCGGTGACACGACATTAGTGAGTGTTCGTTCGTCGCCACACCTGTGGGCCACTTCGGTAATCAGTTACCGCTACAAGACCCATGGTCCTGCCGTTATGTTAAGGTCGTAAGATGCATGTCAATCCTGCGTTTCAACATGATATTTACCCTTCACTTCCAAGTGATTGATAAGCTTTAAAACTCAAGTGACCCTACGGCCCTGATATGAGGTGCCTACGAGCATTGCATACGCATAGTAAGCATAGAGTTTGGAGAAATTTTCCTCCTTCAACAACGTCTCCGGAATTACCTACTTCCCAATGACAAAATGTTTCCCAGTAGTTGCTAAGTCGCTAACAACCTGTGTCACGGCGTGCATACATGAATGCTTCTAAGACTAGCTGAAACAGTGATCCATAGCAGGCTTAGTGGGCGCGGTTGCCTTTGTAAATGATTGCAAACACATTGTAGGAACGCCCGTGGGTGAGACAACAGTGTTTATCTGTTCCAAGTACTCACCTGAAGTACCAGAGTAACATGCCTGCGTCGCCACTAATCATAAGTCTTGCGTTCTTTCTAGCAGGACGATGTGGCATGTATAAACACCGTAGTCATTGTGGCCCCTTTAAGTGTTACTTTGTTGAGTAATGCCGATTCCTTGAGGAGAGCATGCCAGTCCATTGACGTAATAGGGAGGTTCCATCTGCATTGACTGTGCTTATAATGGTTCCATTTGGAGAGCCACTTGTTAAAGCGTCTCAACACGTATGGGCGATCATATGGAAGTGAAGTCTAATTATCCTAAGAATACATAGGTTCCTATGACCTTTACATAACGCGATACATGTAGGCACTGAAGTGGTAACTGACTAACAAATTCTCCCATGGGTTAGGAGACAAACGAACACTCATTAACGTCGTGTCAACGCCACACTTGGAATCCTCTCACATTTTGTTGAGCCATCAACTGTGATAGAAGTAAGCAAACATAGAATTTTCGTTGTTCAGCTTCAGGTTGGTCTACTAACTTCAATGGGAACAATGTCCGCCATGATCGTCGCAATAACAATCGCACAAAATTGTATTACCACCTAGCAGGCATTGCTGAACTGCGGAATACCAGTTAGATGATTGCCTCTCTACGCCACCATGGGCGACCATATGGAAGTGAAACCTAATTATTCTATGAATTCGTAGCTTCCTATGACCTTTACGTAACGCCATACATAGAGACACTGAAGCGACAACTGATTAACATTTCGCCCATTGGTATGCTGGCAAACGAACACTCACTGACGTCGTGTCAGCGCCACACTTGGAATCCTCTTATTTTTTGTTGAGTCGTCAACTGTGATCGAATTAAGCAACCTTAGAATTGTCGTTGTTCAGCTTCAGGTTGGTCTACTAACTTCTGTGGGAACTATGTCCCCCATGATCGTTGCAATGACATTCGCACACAATTGTCTAACCGCCTAGCAGCCATTGCTGTACTGTGGAATACGAGTTAGATGGTTGCCTGTCTACGCCACCATGGTTAGGCCGCTGAATAAGCCACCATTAGGTAGCCGCCAGTGATCGCCATAGACCGCTACATGTGCTGGTTAGTATGTCTATCCACACTGGTTAAGTCTTAAGCTTTGGATAGTGTGGTAGCTAGCATCTCCTCCTTTGACAAGCATCACAATTTACCTATTGGTCGGTTTCAGGTTGGAGACCAATCATCGAGGTTTACTCCAGAGGGGCATCAGGGCAGAACGGAAGGTGGTGCTCGACCACTTTCATTGGACTGTCTGTCGCTTATGCTGGCAGCTTCTAACCGGTGTCCCATTGGTTTACGTCCCATAACCAATGAGAGTGTCAAGGACGCCAAATCAGCGTTCTCAGCCTCGCTAACTTGAAAGTACCGCACGCTATTTCGAAAATGAACCACGCTAAAAGCTTGGTACAATACGCTAATATGCGTGTAAAATGGTATAGAAAGTACCGCTTGTAACGAGGCGGGTGAGCAGAACTCGGGCGATCACTTTCCCCACACAACTCAGAAAGTTGCTGACTTGATAATTAGTGCAACAATGCTTGCTCCCTTTTCCCCTGAATTTTGGTAACACAACGGCGTCATTCCTCTCAAGATGCACCTCATTTTAATCCACACTCTTTGTACTTAGTGGTGCGGCTTGTTTCGATACATCAGGCGGGATCCCGTCAACGGTGTCACATTTGCCGTTTCGCAGCTGATCAAGTGCTCTCTGCGTCTCCGCCACTGTCACAGTCCGTGCAACGTAGGCCGTTCAGTCTCTGAACGGGTGTTCGAGAGGCAGTCAAAATGCGTTCACCAGGTCTGCATTATTGCTGCAGTTTGTGGAGCAGCGTCGTCAGAGGCTACAAGGTGAGTTCATACACTGCCTTCAGGTGGTCAAAAGTCCTTCGCACGGCAGTAACGTGTAAGTCAATGGATAGTGAGGGGCACTAAATCACATCTAGTAACTTATTCACGAAGGTCGTTTCCGTCCCCCGTGGCTCAGTGGTCTCAAACACGGACTGGCAACAGTCGAGTTGCGGGTTCGAGCCCTACCAAGGGTCCGATGGAATCCGCACTGCTGATGATTCCCGAAAGGATGAAACGCGCGTACAGTGCTTTTCCGGGCTTGTGGCGGCTGTCTGAGTGAGCCTAGATGGAACGAATTTCTACCTATACCACTCAACTCCCCCTGCTACTCTTCTGTAGTCAAAGAATTCTTTAAGTTGGTGATGTTCGGCGTAGCAATCCATCTGCTTGTCTTTTTCTGTCTACCATGCATTCTTGATGCAACAGAGCTCTCAAATCGATCACCGTCAAAATTGGTGCAAATGACTCTTTAATGTCATGCACATGTACAACGAACGCTGGCTTCTTCTCCGACATCAATGCACCAATAGTCCCTCTGGTGTCATAAAACCAATACGGCCGCACACAGATTACGCGCTTTGTTGGTTTGCTCGGCCGCAGCAGTCATCCGGTAACGGACGTCGTGTCACAGGTCTCTCACTGAGGCTATGGTTTCCACATCCCACCAAAGCGGATAGTCCCCTACTTGTATTCTTAGCAACTGCTCAAAAGTACCTATGGAAAGAACCTTGAACTTGCGCTGGTTCACAGCACGTGAGCAATACATCTATGTACAAAGATATATGCACCATTTTGTCCATAGCAACTTGTGATCAGTGCCACCATCAATTCCATGCATCACATGATGAACAACGATTGAACAATGATTTATCACGGATAAAAATGCACGTGCTTGACAAGTCAGCAAGGTTGTTCACCCGCTCTCCGTTTGATGGTCACCTCCAGTTACAGAATGGAGTGGTCAGTGACCTTATAACCGGTCATATTTGTTTTGACACGGCGACATACGAACAGTTGTGGTAGTTAATGGAGAACTAGGTGACCAGCCCAGAACTCCCCAAGCTCTACGACGCTGCCGATGATTGTCCGCGAATGCTTATTCATCTCGCGTTCAAAGCAGAGGAAACTTATTCGCAGTTAGCTTCACAAGGAAGGTATTCACCGATCCGCAACGTATGGACGCACTCGATAGCGTACAGCTCAGCTACGGGCCAAAGAAGAGGACAAAACCATGTACTTGTGAAATTGAGATCTTCGATTGGATAAAAGATTGTGGGAATTGGTTGCGTGGCCCACATTGTCCATAGCACATTACGAACGGCACCTGTGAAAATATGATTTTATTTTTACGTCACACTGTTTGTGTTTAAGAATCAAAGGAATTCTGTGACTCTACAATGGTAGAGTACAAAAGCATTCTAGGATATGGGAAAATCAGATGGCTTCCACCTGTGGCAGCAGTGGAGAGAATCCTGAAGCTCTTCTCAGCGTTAAAATCCTTTTCTTTTTTCTCGACAAAATTATTCCACAGTAATGCAATGTTTCTTTGAATATCCCTGCACTGAGCTGTGGCTCTTGT
>OX104065.1:136146472-136179003 GCA_944474145.2 Dicrocoelium dendriticum | reverse complement strand
GTGTTGCAAATGTCATCTGCCACATAGCAGCCCATCTCTCAATGGCTTCCAAGTCGCTTTGGATATTGTTAACTTCAGCGGTACGCTGAGAACCTGGGAACGTGTAGACCACCATTAAATCATCAGCAAATAAATAAGGCTTCCCAAATTGTATGACAGAAACCAGGTCATTTATATACAGTAGGAAGAGCAACGGGCCTAAGACACTGCCCTGCACCACTCTACTGGTAACCGGACGAGGTGAAGAGATGTAACCATTGATATCCACAACTTGCGACCGTCCTACAAGGTAAGATTGGATCCAAGAGTAAAGCGGATTTGTAACACCGTACTTACTTAATTTACATAACAGCTTTTTGTGTGGGACTCTGTCAAAAGCCTTTTGCATGTCGAGGAAGATAACAATGCACTGAAGACCTGAGTTAATTGCTTCAGTTAGATGGTTAAGGAAGTCAACTTGACAGGTAACACACGAGCGAGACTTCAGAAAGCCATGCTGTGAAGGTGAGAGAAGTTTGTGCGATATTAGGAACGAAACCAAATGTTCCTTAACAATTCTCTCTAGCATGCGTGAGAGAATGGCTGTGTGACTAATGGGGCGGTAGTTCCGGATGTCAGTTTTCGACCCGGACTTATGTCTCGGTATGATCGTAGCCGTTTTCCAACGTTCGGGGTATTGACCAGACTGGAAAGACAAAGAGAAGATATTTAATACAATAAGAGGGATATCATCTCCACCGTGTTTGATTAAAGCAGAAGAGATCCCATCGGGGCCAGGTCTGTAGGATGGTCGTAGACAGGTAAGCATACGTTTTATCGTAGCAACACTAAGCTCCATCACTGGGACTTGTTCAGAGAAGTGAAATGAGGTTGACAAATCCAGGGTTTCTTTTTCAACATTAAAGAATCTAGCAAAGTATGAGTTAAAGGCTTCCGCCATGGCGATTGGGGAATCAATGCATTCGTCTTCAGGCATGACGATGTGGGAGGGTAGGTCAGTTTTGCCACCTCTCCTTTTCCTCAGTAATGCAGTCACCAGTTGACTTGTATTACTACTATTTACAGCCCGTCGTTCTTCCTGCATGAGACGAGTTCGATGTTTCATGTCCATGTCAATTATAAGGCGTTGGAGTCTCAATAATACACTAAAGTCATGAGTACGTTCAAATGTTCGAGTTAGCACTCGAATTTTCCGCTTGTCCTTTGCATTGTTAGCGTATTTAGAAGAGACTCTCGTGTTATCACAGGAGGCAAGTATGCTTAAGCACATAGCCACATTGTCGTAGAAGATATCGGAGGCTCCCTTAATATCAGACGAAAGAAAGAAATGGTCCCAATTTTGGACCCTAAGCAAAGCTGAGAAATCTACCCAATTAATATTTCGCAGGAAGTGTGGAACCATCGCAAACCTCACATGCGACGACTCAGCTATAAGTTTAAATCTGACTATTTTGTGATCACATCCAGGGAGACCGTCATTTACATCAGTAGCTATCTGGGAGGTGCCTGAGGTAAATTATTCATTTCGGTCGTTACCGTCCTCTGTGGCTCAGTGTTCTCAACCATACACCGGTAACAGTCGGGTTACGGATTCTAGCTGTACATGGGTCATGTACCAACGATACTAAGTCTAAACTAACTAGGTCGTACGAAAGCTAAACCAAAAAATGCGAACCAATAAACCTAGACTTAACGCACGTTCTGGGCAAAAGAATAAAACGAATTGTCCTGTAACCGTGATTCTATAGGGTATATTAAATACAGTACATGGCTTACGAATAGGTTTTGCAATGTAGTGCAAGAGGTCAGAAATTGGAAAGCATGCGGCAGCATGCAGGAATTTGGGCAGTGTCACAGTAAGAATAATATGGATGACCTTGAAAGGTCTAGAATATGTCAGTGCTCGAGAGTGAAAGGAATAAATATTCAATATGGTAATCGACCGTAGCATACAGAGTAAAAGCAATGTAAAATGGGTAAAATATTTAGGGAATAGGGATACCGTGTCCTCAAGTAAGCAATCCAGGTTGGGAATGCACCAGTTTCTTTTGGGCTTAATAATTCAGATGAGATGCACACTGCTGTAGGTCCCGAAAAGATGAACCGGAACTACTATACTTTTTCTGATATGTGATGGCTATCTGACTAAGTCTAGATTTGCCGAACTTTAAATTTAACGCTTTTTCTCCGTTTTCTATCACGAATTGTAAACAGAGTTTCGTATTACAAAAGTATCCATCGTTTAGTTTGACATCTATTCGTTACTTGGAAACATATTATTGAAGTGGTTGATTTGAATGCCTGGATGCGTTTTCCGAAATGTCAGATCATGTGACATTCCAGACAGCATTAACGCTTGGTTAGTTATTGTTTAGGTACTCTCAAGACAGATGGCACTAGACAGCCTGCCTGTAACAGGCTAGAAAACTCCCCCCCCCTTTGTCCTAGAACGTAGCTGGAGGTTTAAGATAGTCTTTTTTTCAGAACTCATCTATGTGAGACGGCGATGTGTGAATACGAAGCACGAATCAATTGGCACACAATAAATGCATCGTTGGTCATGCCTACCGACAGGGGACAAGTTATTTTTGCATGAATCCGTTTACACTCAGCGTAAACATGAAAACTGGTCAATGAGCAACGAACCACTAAGCCATCGTATATGACTGATGTGGGTTGCATTAACATTCACGCAGCTCACAAGATTTAGGGGTTGGGAAAACTTAATATAGGATGTAAAAAAGAAGAAATTGAAAACATATTCTGATTTCGAACATATGTGGTACGTCATTTGCACACGACGCTTCGGTAATACCTATTTATTTAAAGGGAGAACAACAGCAATAATTATAATGAGTCAATGGAGCGGATGCTGAATAAAGAATTCTTTTTCGGTAATTCCCATCAGACACAAACTATGATAACAATTATAAGCTGAATGTGCCGCATAGTCGACGTATTAATTGAATGTTTCATTCCAAAGTAAACAAATCAATAAATCACACGGTCACTGCAGTTAACAAAGTATGTACAATGAGCGAATCACTTTCACAAACAAAGATAAGCTTGGGCACAAATCAAAAGAAGTTGTAGGCTACGGTAGAAGTAGAGGACGTACGAACTTCCTTTGTATCGGAGGTTTCGCGGGGACCTCATTTTGACTTATCAAATTTTGTGAGATCCCAACCACACGTGCCGCTTCGTACTAGTGCTCAGTCACAACAGCAATTTGAGACGTCCCCATCTTAAACTGGCAGGGCAACACAGTCGCTTGGAATGCCGTCAGTATTACTTTTCCGTACGCGTTTGTCGTACATGGATTGCCCTACCGGAATCTGCCATATGTGCTCCCATGCTGACAGAGTTCAAAGCCCGAAATTACCTTGTACTTTTTTCGCTGCACCATCTTAGATAACCCATTACTCATGAATAACCACAAGTGACTGTAAGCGATTGCAGTGGCAGTCACAGCGCAGCTTTTGTTCCACGTTTTTTACCTCCTCTATGTGTACACCAGAAGGAGACACAATGTTTACCAACAATCCCTTTGTCATCATTTCTTATGGATTTATCTTGAAATTAACAGTCCACACTACATCTATTTCAGTGAGTGATAATAGGTGATAATGCCCTGCTTCCACATAGTAGGGACTTGTTGTTCACCAAAGCACCTTTGGAAGGACTGTGACAATGGTTACGCCAACAAGTTAGCTGAACCACTGTTGCAGTTCTTCCAAAGGTGTTTTGATGAGCAACAAGTCCCCACTCTGTGGAAGTGTCACCTTATAACTGCAATTTTTCAAGGCGGTAGGGGTTCAGATCCTAAAATCTATCGCCCTGTGACTCACCTCCCTGTGCTCGCGAAGGTGATGGGAGCGGTCATCGCTGAGGCTCTAATGGACTAGCAGGAAACATGCGACATATTGGCACCAGAGTACCATGGCTTCCGTCAACACCGATCATGCACCACCAACCTGCCAATGGCACTAGATAGTTGGACCGAAGTGACTGATGATGGGGTCGGAGTTGACGTCATTTATCTGAAATTCTCCGAAGCTTCTGACCGCCTGGATCACCGCATCACCGTTCACCGGCTATAGAGCTACGGAACCGAAGATCCTGTTCATGGTTGGATTGGCAACTTTCTTCACCAACGCAAGCTTCAAGTGCACGTTAGGCGACCGCTCTCTAACCCGATTAAGATAAAATGTGGTGTTCCACAAGATTCAGTACTGGGGCCGCGCTTATTCCTGGTGTTTATCAACGACCTGGCAAGGGTCATCTCCTCAAATTTCCTGCTTTTCGCTGATAACGTCAAGACATGGCAGCCGATTAGTAACAAACCAGATCACGATCTGCTCCAACATGACCTAGATTGCATTTACGAATGGTCAAAGAAGAACATGCTTCAATTGCATATAACTAAGTGCAAGGTGAGACATCTGCGTCACCAACAGGTGAGCGGTTTCAAGCTTGGAAACCACACCTTGGAGATGGCCTTCCAGAAGCGTGACCTAGGTGCATTGGTACAGGAAGATCTCGGGTGTTCAAAACAAGCAGAGAAGACGACGAGAAGCGGTAATCAACACTTCGGCCTTCTTCGCAGAGCCTTCGGTCGTTTGAACCCTCAATCTTTCCCCAAATGCTTAACGCCTACCTACGACCGCACGTAGAATATGCTATTCAGGCTTCACAGCCGTGGCAGAAACAGGATCTGGTCGCTCACGTGACTCCTCAACCAAGCACAACCAAGAAGGTCAGGGGACTCTTTCATCTGCCCTATCAGCTTAGACTGAAATCTCTAAGAATGTACAGCAGTCGATTTCGGATTTTACGGGGGATCTCATATTTGTTTTCAGATTCTGAAGAACCCAAACAACATTTGCCGTCCGCTGCTGGAATTGTATCACAACACTAAACTAAGAGGTCACCCTCTGGAACTGAAAATACAGTATAGCTGGCTTGAAGGTCGTAGAAATTTCTTTTCCCTCCGCTTGTGTCAGCCTTGGAGCGCCCTCCCTAATTATGTCATCTCTGCTCCCAATCTGGCGATATTTAAAAAGCGAGTTGACGATGCATTGTCTCACTTACATTTCATTTTATGACTTGTTAGCCAGGGGCTACAAAGCGCAATCAAACGGTGTCTTGCCAAACTCCCGATTTATGGATGTAAACGTTGGATACGCGAACATCCTCGCTGTTCTACATAAGTCAATGGCGAGTCCACCAAACCGTTTTTCACTTTATCATATAATCCATTTTTTGCAAGAATTCCCATCCCACGGGACTCGTTAAGTATTGCTTTTTTACCCGTAATACACTATCATTCTATTGTTCTATTGAGTTCACTGGTGTAAACCTAATTGTACTAACAATTTTTGTATTTTTTAGTTTCACCGTAACCATCCTACTGGGCCTGTTAAGCATTAGCTTTTGTACCCGTGTAAAACCCTTGTTCTATTGTTCCATTGTTTGATTTACATTCAAATTAATTTTTGTTTGTGAAAGGGATTTACCCATTGTACATAACTTGTCAGTTTCAGTGACCGCGTGCTTTATTGATTCGTTTATGTCAGAATCAAACTTTCCAATCAATACGTCGCCTATCCGGCCCATTCAGCATATAATTGCCCTCATGTAACCTTTGAATCTGATGAGAGGTACCGAAAAGCATTTTTTTACTTAGAAGCTGCCTCATTTGATTTATTCTATTAAATGGGTATCTTTGGATGACTGAAGATTAGCATCCCCTGTGATTCAGTCAACAACAGAATCGTAGTTGCGGATTACGCGATCAATAGTATTCAGTGTCATAGGTAATACAACATAAAAATGTCTGGTGGTACGATATTTACAATCACTGAATCCACCATAACTCGAATGCAACTCTGGATTTCTGCACTTATTCTGCAGCTTATCTTGAAATCGTAGTGGCATTCTCAGTCGATTGGCATCTTTACTATCTAGAAGGAAAGCTGGAAATGATACATTAGTGTCGATCTCAGAAGCGTTGGAAATTTCTGTGGACTGACCTTCGTCTTCGAACTGTGCCTGATCCCAATGACGATTGTATATAGACAAATCATCCAGGTCCAATATTCGTACCATACGTCTTCCGAGATTACTCAAAGCGATTCCAGAGCTGGGTCGGAAATCTTTGTCCCTGAAATGGGATCCCTCGGCAGTGTTCAAACCGAACATATTAGAACGAATTGGTCGGGATTCGCAAATGCAACTGGTTTCTCTTGAATGCAGTAAGAGTTTGGCAACCAATCATTGCTTACGAACGTATAATACTTATAAGGGAATGAACCACAGTAATCAATTTGGACACGCTGCCAGGCTGCGTGTGCTAATGGCCACGGCGTCCATTTCGATGGCTGACTTCATTACGTTGTGTCGGCAGCCTTTACATCTTGAAGCAGTCTGTCGAATATTAGCATCACTCTCAGGCCATCAACACAGATACCGGGTCATTAATTAATTAATGTATCAGCTGTAGGCCGTAACGGGGTTTCGCTGCAGTGCGACCACCACCAGTCGTACGCGGGCTGAGTATACCGCGAGGACGTCCACTCCATACACGGATTCGAACATGCGCTACAAGATCACGGGACAAGCTCGTTATCTCTCAGTAACGGATCGACATGTCTAGGTTATGAGCCATAGTTTTCATCTTTTTCATGCTCAAACGTCCAGCGCATAAAGGTGGAGGAATCACCACAATACAATCATTGACACATAATACGCCATCATGAGTAACCCACAATTCATCATGGCATTGGTAAAATTGGACAAACTTCCGCTTCAACAAAAACGACCAGACCCGTTTTAAAACTGATAATATTGAGCCAAAACACGTCCTAATTTCATTATTTAGAGCTGAGCAAGTAGGTACTCAACTTCTGAACCAGGTTCAAACGAACAAGCTTGTCGGGAGGTAATTCACGTGAGGAATGTCTAGCACTTCGCAGTTCTATTTCATAATCATAATCACTGAGTGCGATACTCCTTCTTCAAAACATCACTGCAGAGAATTTTGCCAACAAGCTGGATGAACTGTATGTATACTTCATGGCTTCATGATCAGTTAGGATGGCGAACTTCAAACCAAACGGATATTTGTGTAGCCCATTCACAGCCAAACACACAGCCAAGGTTTCACGATGCGTTGAGCGTATCCTATGTCAGACATGCTGAGTCTGCCAGAAATACAAAGAACTGGGCGTCCATCTAAACATTGAACCAATACCGCTTGGAGAAACATCGATAATAAGTACAGGACAAATTTCAGGTGAGAAAGGTCAAAGAACGCAGTCAGAATGGAGTGAGCTTAGTAAGTTGCGCAGCATTCTGTTATGCTCTGTAAACCACACAAAATGTTTAGTGTTTAGCAGACAGAACAAAAGATCAGCAAAAGAAGCAAAATTTCTCATGAATGAGTAGAGTTGTAAGGTTCCCGTCAAGGATCATATTTCATGAACTTTTGTCGCTGATTTCACCTACACCAGCGGTTTAAGACCATCGGCATCAGAGTTAATCCCGAGGATGTAAGGTGATAACCCAGACCACTGTATCGTTAACAGATATTGTACATCTTTTTAGGATTCAAATTTACATTAGCGTCTTTAAATCGCTTCAAAAATGCTAGTAGGCAAGTAGCATGCGCAAATTCGTCAGCGGCATGTACTCATTTCATCCTGATACATTTCAAGGCCTTTTAAACCTTTACCAAGGGAATTCAGGACATCCCGAAAATTGGCCTAAAGACCTAAAGGTCTTTAGACCCACAAACCAATTGCCCCCCTAAGGAAATTGATCGCAAGGCTCAAAGAAGCATTCAAGCAAGCCGACCAGTGCAATGTCATCTATCAGATAAAATGCAGCGACTGCGATTAAAACTATATCGGACAAACTGGAAGAAATTTTTGTACGCGAATTACCGAACACAAGACGGCCGTCAGAAGACATGACCCGCACTCCTTGGTTTCTGCGCATGAAGATCAAGAAGCCCACCATTTTGATTTGGAGAATGTAAAGATTCTAGCACATGGAAGTACAAAACATGCGAGGGAGTTTTTGGAAGCCTGCTACTCCACAAGAAATTCAATCAATCTACCCATCGTAGTGGACGCAGTATACGCAACCCTAATGGCGAACGACCGACAACTCGATCGATTGAATCCGATGGAACGTGTGACTCGACAACCATAACTGACGACAGACTCGCTCATACGAGCAAGGAGCCAAAGGCCACGATACACAAGGGGTCAAGGTCAAGGATCATCCGCCCATCAACTCAGCTGAACGCGGATTGAAGTCTCAGCCAATAGGATTGCTCGCCTCCACGGACAGCCACGGGGATATAAAAACTCACGCACATCGCGCTCAGCGCACTCCCACCGAGGCTCCGCCACGCTACTCTGCGCTATTGCATGCCGCTCGACTACCCACTGATGATGTCACCTCGATTGTTGACGAAACGTTTGCAACAAAATTGCCAAGCTCAGCGAACAGTTCAACCGCCATCTGAACAACCTGAGCTACCCGTCTTCAATGCTATGTCAGTCTCAATCTGAAGGGCAGATTGTACACTACCTCTGACCGTGCGCTCCTCGTGTACAGCAATGGGCATGCATTATCCATTTTGAAAACTGGAAAGTTGTTATCACCTGATTAATGTCCATTTATTACATGAAGCACAAAAAGAGAAGCCAAAGTCCGACGCTGCAAGCAAACAATTATTTTCGATTAAATCTTCCTCAAATTTAAACAGCAGTATACAGCAAGGTACGTTTGTTATACTCCTTCCTACAACAGGGGCTGAATTGCTTAGGTAGTTTTATCTGTGATTATGATGCCAATCGTTCAATCACATGATTGAAGTCAGGCGGTCTACGGAGTGCAGTCAATTTCTTCCCGTCTGGAGGTTGGCGATGGCTGTTACAGCATCTGTACCGTATTCTTCTGGATGCACAAGTCGGGGTTTGCTAACCGCATGCATACTGTTTCCGCAGTGGCAAGCGTACTTACTCTTACCCGATAGCTTTGCATTGGCAGTAATCTGTGAAGATTCTGAAAGGCACTATACTGGTTGATCTGGTGACCGGAGTTGATTAGGTGGTTTGTAATTAAACTGTTACTGGTCTTCTTTTCCTTATGAAAGACCCAATTAAGGGGAGGTGCTTTAATTTGCAGTTTCGTCCCACTCTGCCACAAAAGGATGTTAGTATGAACCCTAACTGATCGAGCATATACAATCTGCAGCGAAGACATCATTGAAGCTGAACTCAGAAAATCAAAAACACTTCCGGAGTACAGTTATTCAAAGTGCTTTATTGTGGCACACATGAGGCGAAGCATACCAAAAGTACAGAAAAGAACGGTCGGAAAGTGACATATCTTCCTGACTCTCCCATTCAAAAGAGGTAGTGTAGCTGGGGTATGCACACCTAGACTAAAGAAAAGTTGAAAAACATTTTTAATGTGGTCCGGCGAAAGTAGTCTTCAAGAACAAACCTATTATTGTTCCTAAGTTCAAAAATCTTGTGACTGATAATCTCCAATCACTGTTAAGCTACCAGTTCACCTGCCGATGTGGGGCTAGGTTCGTTGTACGCACGACCAGGCATTCAGGTAACCGAATCAAAGAACGCCTCTCAAGTTGGGTCTTCAATCACGAAAAGAGTCCAAGTAACAGCGCAATTACAAACCACCTAATCAACTCCGGTCAACAGATCAACCAGCATAGTGCTTTCCAGACTCTCTATAGCATATTGCTAATGCATGGCTAGCGAATAAGAGCAAGCCTACTTACCACTGCAGAAGCGGTATGCATATTGCTAACAAGCCTTGACCTGTGCGTTCAGAAAATTATGGTACAGAGATTGCAACTACCGACCATCAAACGGGAAGGAAATGGCTGCGCTCTGCAAGGTCACCAGAGTTCAATACTGTGATCAGATCATTGGTAGCTTGCGCAGGTTAATTTATGTAATCAAATGAATCCTTATTACATGAACATTTACGACAAACCTTATCCTGTCGTCTAGTGATGAAAAAGTCTCAGGAATATTTAATCAAACAGAATTGTTTGCTTGAAACGTCGCACTTTTGCTTCTTTTGCTGAGCTGAATGAATCTTGAAACGACTGTCCGTTTTCAACAATCGTCATCTGTGCAGGATTTCTCGCGTGTCGTAACAACGTCACCTAAACAACACAGAAATCCGAGACCGAGTGCTTGGCATAAACGGTCCCTGCCTGCAAACACTTATTCTCCGACTACGTGTGTCGGCTCGTACACGTATTGCGCATGCCAGCCCATCCCATTCCCGTTGTGCGTTATTTGCGCTCCCCGATTGGACAAGTGCCACGGTGAGCAGCCAATGAGTTGGAGAAGGAACATAAAAATGGGGACTTCAAGTTTAACATCCGTCGGACCGGTGCGCAAGAGACAGCAACGACAACAGTGTTGCTCAACCGCAACCTTTGTCAATGCCTAATGGGACAAAAAGGCAAAAAGTCTCAAAAATAAAAGCTCAACAAGTCATGTGCAAAACCAAAAAATGTTTCTTCTGTCTACTGTGATATATATATATATATATCTGGTTGGTAGCATCCGGTTTCGAATTTGCCTGTCACTGTGGACAGCCACAGGACGCCCGCGTCTACAACGGGACCATGGATGACTTGCGCTGCACCACCTACAGCTCCATCCACACATCACATATCCAGTGTGAACCCAAAGGAATAAGACCGGGGTGCATGTGGATGGGAGCCACTTTTCATCAACGGAGTCGGCCCACACTCCTTCACAGGCAAACACAAGCACGCTGTATTTGGGGAATCAACCGCACACAAGGCGGTGGCTGGACTGTAGTCCGCTCCACATTGAGTGCATGGAACCATTCTTCGAGCTCAACATGACCACAAGGACCAGCAACGACTAACTGTCTCCTGGAGCCACATGGACGAGGTAGTGGATAATAGACGGGTAGGCACCTTGTTCACATGCAAATCAAAAGCAACCGCACCTGTGATGTCAAACAACAGTTAATCGTTCGAAATGCTGATATCGAATAAAGTAAACGCATATGGCGACATAATTACTAACTAAATGAGCATATGGAAAAATTGGTTGTAAATGACTCTGCGATAAGTACAAAATGTCCGAAATTTATTTAAAAAATACAACGCGATAAAATTACACAAGTTTAACACAATTTGCCTGAGCGACGTGTAAGTTAGGAGAAGATTATGAAGTACGCAGAACAAACGAAATAAAGTGGAATGAATTTTATCCACATTAAAAAGACCTAGTTTAAGTGTAAGTTGGTTTAGCCCAACTGCGGCGAAGAAGCATCAAGAATGCCACACCAGCCTCAGCATGGGGCACAAATAAATAAATAAATAAATAAATAAATAAATATACATATGTATATATATACCCATGGTTGGCGGCATCCGGTTTCGGATTTACCTGTCGCTGTGGCCAGCCACAGGATGCCTATGAATATACATTTACATTTAACCCGTACCACTTAGTGGGCACCAACTGGAAGTTGTTCAGCTAGCAGTACTTCACTGTATCGCACCTTCAATGGCTGACTTTTGCTAACCATCCGCTGAAGTTCATTTGTCCACTTGCTCAGTCGATCGGCCCTCGTCACATCCTGTACTGTCCGTTCGGAGTCAGCCTCGCACGTAGTCAACCCACTTACCTCTGTCTGGGACAAAAATCGTGTACGACTCACAACACTGCAAAGCAAAATCCGAACTGCTTATCCGGCTCGTGTACTCGTAGGCAACTTGCACTGACGACGCTAATTGACTTTCCAATTCAGTGGTCGCTCATCGATTTCGCTCAGGTAGCGGGCCAGCTATCATGCATCATTCGCAGTCGATGTGATGATAATCCATCTGTGAGCACGTACTCAACTACTGATATTGGAAGGCTCATTCAATCATTCCCTGCGAACCAAATTCTGATGAGTTATCACGAATTGATTGCAACCATATCAGAAGGGTCTATGTCATCTATGTGAGCATTAAAGCAGACAATTGGTACACATGTGTAGACGAACATAGGTGTGTAGTGAGAAGCACCGTGAAATACCAAGATGTATGCAAGTCTATACAAGTCAAATCAATGAAAACGCTATACTACCAGGACTATTGAATATTGCGTTTTAACACACACTCACTTCCAGTATGGCAAGAAAAAATAAAGCTTGATATGTGTAGAGACGTAAAGCGGGGTAATTACTAGCATAGAGAGTAGCGTAACCACAGCGTAAACTTGCTAGTAAACTCCTGACCGGTAGGATTCTGGTCGCGCAGTAACGGTACTAGATCGGAGGTAACTCGCGAGTAACAAGCATTTGTGCGAGCACGCACGTACCTGTGTGTCTGTCTGGTCGATAAAATTGCTACCGAAGCAGAAGTGTGTCGTGAAGAGCCTAACTGGTACCAGTGAGTGTTTTTGAAGTAAATCTCTACTGGAGCTAATATTAATGCGAAATGCTGTATGGAAGAAACAATAAGTGATACTTCTGGGGGGATACAACTAAATTCTCCCAGTTATAATGACCAATTATTTTGGTGAGCATTCCAGATAGTTCATACTGGGTAAAGTGTTTCTTTAACAAGCACATGAATCCTAACACTGAATTTGCTTCGGCTACTTGCGGCAAATACTCACCAGTCGAACCACCGTTGGTGTGCGATCCTCTTCAAATTCGGTACGACAAGATTGTACCAATGTCCTTGTGTGCTACTTAGTGTGCGCAGATATAGCAGCGGCCTCGACCTGGGGTAATCACCCAGAGGTAATCTCCGGTGCATCATGGTGCTGCTGCTGCTGCTGTTGCTGCTGTTGCCGCCGCCGCCGCCGCCGCCGCTGCTGCTGCTGTTGCTGCTGCTACTGCTGCTGATAATGATGATGACGATGATGATGATGATAATGAATGCTGTATATTGAGGGAATGCAGCGAGTGAAGATGCTTATATGTAACTGCATCTAATGTCAGTCAAACAAATCTACCCATTATGATGGCGGTTACTCTTGAAATCTCAAGTCGTCAAGTTGCGAGTCCAGGAGTGCTATACACTCCGGTACCGACTTTGATTCGACTACATCTGCAGGCAGGTTGTTCTAAATATTCACAAATCTCCGCTTGAAGCAGAGTTGTTGAGCGGCCCGCTTCCAATGTGGTGCAACAAGCTTGTACCGGTGTCTTCGTGTGCTTCTTGCTTTGCACATATGAAGCAGAGGCCTAAAGTTGGGGTAATCACGAAGATGTAATATCCGGTGCGTCATGATGAGGTCAACCTGTACTCGGCGATAACACATGGCGTGAAGGTCTTTCTTCTTGCACCGGGCTTGGTAGGGCACACCTAGCAAAGTGGGGATGTGCCTGGGGGCGCAATTCTTTGCATATCGTCCCGCGTGATTGGACATTATGTGAGTGAGGCGCACTCTAGCATTGGTCGTAGGACTGAAACGCAGGGTCGAGAGGCTATCACTTCAAATGCGATGCACAATCTATGTTTGAGGGCCGGAAACATACGAAGTCTGTTGTAGTGAAGTCTGGGTTAATCTGCGAAGAATCTTCACTAAAACCCAGTAAATCCTTCTACTATTCACTACTCATTAGTAATTACCTTAACAGCTTACATGCCACATGAATTGGTGGCGGCTTACAAAGGACGTCTTTGCTTTGGAGGGAAGGGAATCGCCCGCCTCAATGCGGTCGAACAGGGGATCGGTCGTGTAAGCGGTTGCGTTTTTAAAAACGCAGATAGTTGTACAGAACCTCAGAATTTTAACTAGAACACTTGTATGCTGAGTCGGTATGTTTTCTTCCTCATGAAACGACTGATAGACCAAGTATCACAACGTGATGACAGAGGAGAGGAAGAAAGTGTTGTCCAAAACGCAGTTTACAGTTGGCGGGCAGCCGGTGATTCCGTTTTCCACTTCCTTGCAAATGACAGAGAGTTCACTAGCAGACAACTGGAGAATTCGCAAGACTAAGGGGTGGATTTCGCAACACTGACCCAATTGGACGCCCAGCCGATGACGTACAAGCTCGCAATATTTAGGCACGCTGTAAGTGATGATGCCAGAAGGGCAGTTGAAACAATGGAGTTTGGCGATATCGGTCAGGGGGCTGATCTGTCTGAAGTGTTGAGAAGAGTTGGTGAATTCTGCGAAGGTCGTGCGAATGTAACATACCAGAGGTATCTGTCTCTTTGCCGCAACCGTCTATCGGGTGAATCTTGGCACGCATCTGTAATTTCTGTGATTGCATGAAGCAGTCCCTGATCCTTGACCGCATCATTCTCTGTATGAAGCATGACGAACTTAGGTGCACTTTCTAAGACAGCGGCACTTATCCTTGGAACAATGCCTGGACATATGCCTCAGTAAAGCCAGGACAGACCGATAATTCGAACGATGGCGGGCCGAGACAAACACGGATTTGTGCCGCAGTATTCTGGGCCAGTGAACGTGAGAACAGACATCTAATGGGCATGAACCAAATGGTCTGTTTTTCGGCCGCAGGCACTCAGAGTGTAAAGAGAATCGCCCAACGTGGGGTCGGACTGGCATGAAGTACTCCAAGAAAAATCATTTCACTCGTTGCTGTAGCTCGTACAAAGTGAGTTCAGTGGTTAATGGCATCAAGGAACAGGAGCAGGAACTCTCAATAAACATGGATAGCTGTGCAAAACATAAATCTGTCTTTACAACACTTTTGGTTCGAGAACGACCTATACGTTTTCAACTGGACTCCGGATCCACTAACAACATAGTTCCAGAAAAGTACTGCAAAGGAGCGCCGTGTGATAAAACTCAGACTTGTCTCAGGATATGGAATGGTTCGAGGCTACAACCGAAGGCGTGTACCATGTTGGAGACGATCAATCTGAAGTATGGAAGAGAACACCAGCTGCAGTTCCTGGTAGTGTCAGAAGACCATGTGCCCATTCTGCGCATTGGTTCCATCCGAAGACTTGTTTTTGTTTCTTTTAACCACAAACGTTTTGTTCATTTGTGTGAGCATGACGCAGATATTTTTGTCGGGTACCCGGAGTGGTAGAAATGTTTGAGGTACCCGGAGTGGTAGTAATGTTTGAGGAAGGCGCTCACTTATCATTAAACGCGTTCGCCAAACCAGTAACGTTACGGGCTAGGAAGATATCTATTGCTTTGCGCAAAATTTTTTTGAACTAACTAAACCTTCTTTGCCATCTGAGAATAATAGCTAAAGTTGGTGCGTCCACTGCTTGGGACAGCCAGGTAGCGATTTTCACTAACAAGTCTGGCGAGCGACGCGTGCGTATTGATCCGAAACCGCTTAACGCCGCACTCAGAAGGGATTATTATACGCTGCCGACGCAAAGCGACATCCTACTCGTATTGTGCAAGGCTAGAATGTTCATAAAAGTCGACCCCGCCTCATCGTTTTGGCACGTATCTCTAGACGAGGAGTCAACCTACCTGATAAGGTTTTGAACACTGGTCGGGCGTTTCAGTTGACTGCGTTTACCAGTTGGACTGAAAGCGTGCATTGAGATATTTCATAACGGCTAACGCAAGCTTTGGACGATTTACACGGAGCGTTCTGTGTAGCAGACGATGTGTTAGTGTTCGGCGCTACGCGAAAGGAGCACGATCGGAACCTCCATCACTTTTTACAACGGTGAGCTGAAAACAATATAAAACAGAAGCGAGAGAAGATCGAACTACGTAGCACGAAAGTGGCATTCCATGGGCACCTGATAAGTGTTGAAGGGTTGAAACCGGACCCAGAGAAAATTAGAGCTATAAGCGAGATGCCGTCTCCCACAGACGTTAAAGCTGTTGGCCGACTAAATGGGATGATCACATGTTTGAGTCGATGACTGCCCAGATTAGTGGATGTGGTGCTACCGATCCGGAAGTTAACTCAACACGGAGAAAACTGGCATTGGGCTGCAGAGCAAGAAAGGGCTTTACAGACACTTAAGAAGCTAATTACTAACGCACCTATTCTCGCATATTATAACCCGACACGTTCACTCGACATCCGATGTGACAGCAGTCAGTACGGTATCAGGGTCATACTCATGCAGAGCGACAAGCCAGCCGACTTTTGCAGTAGAATGTTGACGGAGGCCGAGAGTCGTTACGCTCAAATAGAAACTTAAATGTTCTCGTTAATTTACGCCGCAGAGCATTTCAATGACTATACTTTCGGCCGTAAGACTACCGCCTTCACCAACCACAAACCGTTGCTTTCCATCGGCAGCAAACCACTCCAGGTTGTTCCCTCCCCCGGCTTGCAGAGGATGCTCATATGTCTTCAAAAGTATGACCTAGAGATTGTCTATCGTTCTGGTCTCGAAATGTATTTATATCATGAAGGCTAATACCAACCGCGGCGAATCTACTCCAGCCTGAGATTGCGCTGGCCGCTTCGCTACAAGAGCGACTACGGAACAGGAGGTTGAGACAAAACAAGTACTCCTATCGCGGGTCGAGTGGCCTCCAACCACTAGCAGTTGGAGAATAAGTATGAGTGCAACCACCACTAAAAACAGAAAGAGAGTGGAGGAAGTGAGTGATTAAGGGCTGCACGGGAGAATGGAGTTACGTAGTCAAGATAAGAGGTTATATTATTCGACGGAACCGAGTACGACTCCGAAGAGTACTTGATCGGTGGTTTTCACAAAACGATGACCGGCAGTAGCAACCGGAAAGGATACCTGTCGCCTCGACACAAGGAAGGAAACTCATACGCAGCAACAAAAGTATGTAACTTATTGTAACACAATCCTAAGAAAAGAGAGGGAAAAGAAAGTCATGGCGGCTGAAAGCTGGGACGAAGGGAATCGTCCGCCTCACTGCGGTTGATCAGGCGATCGATTGGGTGAGCGGGTGCGTTTTTAAAACACAGCTAGTTGTACAAAACCTCAGATTTGTAAATAGAACGCTTGTGTGCTGCGCCGTCGATGTCAATTACAAAAGCTTCAGTAAAGCATTTGACAAGATGAACCATTAAGCACTCTTCCATAGGTTGAGATTATGCGGTGTTGGCAGCTGGTTGCGCCCATGGACAAGGAAATTCCTTGTTAGTCAAAGGTGAAGGGTCCAGGTCAGTTGAACACGGATGCACGTTTTCCCTACCGCTAGGTTACGCAGAGTGATGGTAAGCACACTGTAGGGTACGCGATATTTCAGCTTCCGACTGAAACAGGCGATATGATAAAGTTTAAAATGGATAATGTTTCGTCCGTTGTTCGTTTAAGAAGCGGTAATGTTAGAGCAGAACTGAAGCGATCAAGAATCCCTAGTAGTAGATACCTCATGATCAGATCTCTTCGAATATGCAGAAATTTACCACTGTGCAATATAATGGCCTGTAGTCTGGGGCACAGGAATCAAATATCTGATGTTTGTCGGGTTTTGTGGTATCCTACAAGTGTCTTGGATCGCGACACGCACTCTCAATTGTGGCGTCGGTTGATTTTGAAGCCAGGTTATGCCATTCCGATCGCTGGGACCGTCACCGAATGGGAGGTTTTCGGTGATGCTCTCTCTAATTCCTGCGCTACACTACGCGTTTCGTTCTGGTTAGTAATCATCGGATAGAGAGAGCTTGGACTGAGCTATCGGCATGAGCACTGGGCCACTCAGCTCGGCGAGCACAGCTGGACAGCGGTTAGGATATCTTTGTCGGGTTTTGCATTACCCACCTGATGGGCCATGAATTACGTCCATTTAGATAAAAAGAAAGAAAAATGCGAGGAAATTTATTTTCGATAAATATCAAAGGCTAATTACAGTTATGATATGTCTAATCGATGGAATAGGAGCTATTTTACTAGCAATGCGGGATCTGTCTTGCTTGGTGTGACCGGAGGAACGGAGACAATCGGTGTCAATTTAAACCCACTACAGTTGACCACTACATCAGAAGTCAGCTGATTATGCTATAGCCACAGCAGGCCTAAACGGCGCACAATTACACGCTATTTACGCAGTAACGGCTCTAGCCATTTGCTTGCAACTACTTGTGCCCTGGCGTCTAGGCGCTTTCCGAGTCCCGTTGGGCGAGAAAACCATGTCCAGGAATTTCAGAACCTAGGCAGCCCTATTACGATTTCCGAAAAACGAGCTCGAGTAACAGTCGTGCTCAGAGAACCGACGGTAGCAATACATGCGCTGGACACAGGGCACGATGTTGACTTAGAAATTATCGGTGTTATCAATGGAACAATGGAACAATGGTTTATTACGGGTAGAAAAGCATCGCTTAGCAAGTCCCGTGGGATGGAAATTATGGTGAAAATCAGTTGCATAATAAAGTGAAAAGCTTTGTGGTGGACTCACTATAGACTTATGTGGAATAGCGGAGATATTCGCGTATTAGACATATAAATCCATAAATCCATTGGTTCGGCGTTTGGCAAGACACCGTTCGATTGCGTTTCGTAACCCCTGGCTAACAAGTCATAAAATGAAATGTAAGTGAGACAATGCATCGTCAACACGTTTTTTAAATATCGCGATTGGGAGCAGAGACGACAGAATTAGGGAGGGCATTCCAAGGCTCACACACGCGGAGAGAAAAGAAATTTCTACGGCATTCAAGCCGGCTGTAATGAATTGTCAGTTTCAGAAGGTGACCTCTTAGTTTAGTGTTGTGGTTCAATTCCAGCAACGGACGGCAAGTGTGGTTTGGGTTCTTCAGAATCTGGTAAACCATTATGAGATCCCCCCGCAAAAGCCGATATCGACTGCTGTAGATTCTTAGAGATTTCAGTCTAAGCTGATAGGGCAGATGAAAGAGGCCCCTGACGTTCTTGGTTGCCCGTCGTTGAGGAGTCTCGAGAGCAACGGGATCCTGTTTCTGCCACGGCTGCCACGCCTGAATTGCACATTCCACGTGAGGTCGCACGTAGGCGTTAAGCATTTGGGGAAAGATTGAGGGTTCAAACCGACCGAAGGCTCTGCGAAGAAGGCCAAAGTGTTGATTTCCATTTCTCGTCGCCTTCTCTGCTTGTTTTGAACACCCGAGATCTTCCTGCACCAATACACCCAAGTCCCGCTCCTGAGAAACCTTCGCCAAGGTGTGGTCTCCAATCTTGTAAGCGCTCACCGGCTGGTGACGCATATGTATCACTTTGCACTTAGCCATGTTCAATTGAAGCTTGTTCCTCTTTGACCATTCGTAAATGCAATCTAAGTCATGTTAGAGCAGATCCTAATCTGTCTTGTTACTAATCGCCCGCCATATCTTGATATCATCGGCGAAAAGCAAGAAATTTGAGGAGATGACTCCCGCTAGGTCGTTGATAAACACCAGGAATAAACGTGATCCCAGCACTGAGCATTTTGGGACACCACATTCCACCTCGATTGGGTTAGAAATTGATCCCCTAACACGTACTTGAAGCTTTCATTGGTAAAGGAAGTTGCCAATCCAACCAAGTACTGGATCTCCGATTCCGTAACTTTGTAGTCTTTGAAGTAGGATGCGGTGATCAATGCGGTCGAAAGCTTTGGGAAGGTCCAGATAGATGACGTCGACTCCGACCCCATCATCGGCCACTTCCGTCCAACTACCTCGTGCAATAAGTAGGTTGGTGGTGCATGACCGGTGTTGACGGAAGCCATGCTGTTCCGGTACCAAAATGTTGCATTTTTCCAGGTAATCCATTAAAGCCTCAGCGACGACTGCTTCCATCACCTTCGCGAGCACAGGGAGGAGAGTCACTGGACGATAGTTTGCAGGATCGGAACGGCTACCGCCTTTAAAAATAGGGGTTATAATGCCACACTTCCACATAGTGGGGACTTGTTGTTCATCAAAGCACCTTTGAATGATCTGTGACAGTGGTTCAGCAAGAATTTTGGCCACAGCCTTCAGTGCCTTCGGGCGGATGTTGTCTGCTCCTGGAGAACTATGCTCACACAGTGAGAGGAACTTCCTTAGCACAATTGATGGGTTGAAAATAACATTTGTAAACAAAGGTGTCGGTAATGAGCTTGATATTATGGGACAGGTAGATGTTGCGAGTTCACGTATTGGGGCGTATTGCAGCCGCAGGGCATTGGCTGCTTCTTCGGCGCTGTGTACTCTACCGCCTGTGGTGAATAGTGGGGATATTCCATGCTTCACTTTACGAAGCTTATTGACATGCTTATATAGCAGAAGAGATTGCGATCAGCGCAGCGGTAGCTAATTGCTGAGGCTATAAAGATACTCGGGACTGAGAACTGCGTGGAAAGGATGGACGGAATAGGGCTGTCTAGTGCCTGGTGTCCAGTCCTACTCTGATCAGTTTGATAAGCATCGGTGGGTGGATCCGTATTTGGAATGATTTATCAACGATGCCTCCACCAAAGTCCTAGGTATCTAAGACAAGTTCCATCAGTGACTAAGTTCATTCCAACGGACCACTTAAGATTGCCGATCATATCTGTAACTACCTACTGACCAGTATCTTTTGTTCCCCATTTGACTTTGACTGAAAGCCATGGAGTACACTTGGAGTACTTGACCTATGATCGCTGTACCCGTATACCAATGAACTGCAAATTAATTAGTCTCTATATGTAATTCATTCATGATCAATATAAAATGTACTTCCATTTCAAAGCCATTCACTTGCCCTGTAGAAGATTTTGAGACAACGTCATCAATATCATCTTCATCATAGTCATCATGTTCCTCATCATCATACTTAGCATCATCATTCTCAGCAACGTCAAAACCATCATCAGCATCATCCTCATCATCATCCTCCTCATCATCATCATCATCCTCATCCTCCTCCTCCTCATCATCATCATCATCATCATCATCATCATCATCATCATCATCGTCATCATCATCCTCATCCTCATCCTCATCCTCCTCCTCCTCCTCCTCCTCCTCCTCCTCCTCATCATCATCATCATCATCATCATCATCATCATCATCATCATCGTCATCATCGTCCTCATCATCATCATCATCATCATCATTATCAACCTCATCATTATCACCCCAGCCAGACACTCGGGATGCACCCATCGACACCAGCTACGAAGTGAATATTTTCTTTTCTCTCGACCAATTCATCGCTCGGCCTACTTTCTTACTCTTCTAACCGTACTCCCAGCGCGCAAACGATGCACGTCGCGGGAGTCTGCGTGCTAGCATGCGCAACACATGGCCCAGCCATCGGCGCCAGCTGCGTGATATAATGGTGCTGAGCGGTTCACTCGCTATCCCTGCACCAAATGCGCGACACCAAGCATGCTCGTTTTTCACGCCGTGCTCCCACCAGACATGAGCCAAGCTGCGAAGGCAGCGATAATCGAATGTGACGAGTCTCTTTATGTCTGTCGACCTGTTGGGCCGGGTTTCACAACCATGCAGAATAGTTGAACGGACGGCTGCGTTATAAGCTCTGCCCTTCAGGACGAGAGTAATCTCGCGTCTGCATCACAGGTGTCGGAGATTAGTAAAAGTACGTCGAGCTTTTGCTATACGGTTCGGAATCTCACCTTCGATCTCACGGGCGGAAATATAGCTGCCCAAGTATTTGAATTCCTGAACTCCTTCTAGCTAACCACCACAAAGCTTTAGCGCAGGGGTGAATCCCTGCCAATCTTGGAGAACTACTTTGTATTTCGATGGAGTAAAGCATAGCCCAAAACGATTGACAGTCAGTGTTAATCGGTCCAGTGTTGCTTGGCATGTTTGGGAGCTGTTATAGATTAGGGTAATATCGTCCGCGTACTCCAAGTCAGGTAGTTGCTCACCAGGAAATGGCTCCACACCATCTAGATCATGTCTAGCGAACGCTGTTTGTATGAGTTCATCAATAGCGAAGTTAAAACGGAAAGGTCACAGCGGGCAACTGTGTCTCAAACCGGTGGTGATACTGAAAGGTGGCGACAGTTTGCCACAAACCCTCACTCTGCATAAACTATGCGCGCACGGAGCGTTTATAGTATTTACGTTTTTATCAGGCACACCTTTCCTCAGCAGACAGTCCCAAAGGGCACGTCGATCGACTGAGTCGAAGGCACTTTTTATGTCAAGAAACACGAAAACGGTGGGTCACTAATAAACCTGGCGATGCTCCAACCACTGATGTAAGGTGATTATCTGGTCGATGCAGCCATAATTTCGACGAAATCCGGCTTGCTCTTCACGGATCTGGCTCTCATGAGTGCGAGTCAGTCTGTAGAGTGACAGACGCAAGTAATTTCGAGGCAATTGAGATCAGACTGATTCCTCGATGACTGCGGCATTCCAAACGGAAGTTTCCCTTGAATATTAAGACAATAACGGAGCGGTTTCAGTCTGTCGGCACAGTCTTCTGATCCACAATTTTCACTAGCAACTCGTGTAAATCATCTACTAGAGCTGGTCCCTCGAATTTGAAGAGAGCTGGGGAATTCTATCTGCCACTGCGGCCTTATGCAATTTCAAAAGCGTGGTCTCAGGTTCGACTTCTGCGTGTGAGAGCGGATCAAAGTAGACGGCCCAGGGAGAAGGACGCTCAATGCGCGAAAAAGGAAGCGATAACTCAGGTTGGTCAAATTGCCTTGCGAAATGTTCGGCCCAACGCTCTAAGTGTTTTGACAGACTGTGGATAGGATGCCCACTCTCGTCGCGTATGGTCTCGTTAACACCAGGTCTCCTGCTGCCTGTTTCCCGTATCAGACGGAATAACTTACGATGATTACCAACGGTAGCGGCTTTTCCCATCTCCGAGGCACGATGAGACCACCAGGCTTCGCTATCTTTCGTCAGGCTAGCACGTAGTTTTGCCCTGGGGTTTTCGTGAGTCTCTTTGTATTCGCTTCCAGCCGGAATACGTCGGCGAGCATCCAAAAGTTCCAGAGACTGCGTAGAGACCCAATGTCCAGGTTGACAGTTTCATTTGCCACATGAAGACATGCCTGCTGATAGTAACGTTTGACGAATATGCGACCAGTGATCTTCAACGGCGTTCAGTGGGCGCTTACTCAGACCGGATGTCAACGCACTTTGATACACATTCAGAACACCTTGCTTCGCCAGCTGACTGGTGTCAATCCGTTCACGTCGAGGTTACGGACCTCCACCGAAAGGCACCCGGTGGTCGGCACAGACAAGTGCGCGGTCAGAGTCCAGGCTCGTGCTCCAAATCGAGCGACAAATTTGGAAACAGCCTCTCCAGCGGTAACTGATTGCGATATCATCGATTTGCGTCCACAGCTGGCCCGAAGCTGGTATGCGCCAAGTCCCGCTTCTGCGGGGGTTGTGTCGAAAGTGTGTGCTCGCGAGAAAGAGACTAGCATCTTCATACAGCTCTGGCAATCACTCAACGTTATCATTACGGGAGCTTACACCATGTTTCCCGCCCAGATGGAGCTCATCAGAGGACAATTTTCCGACTGCGGTGTTTAGATCGCCAGCCAGCACCAGAGTATCCCTGCTTCTTCTGCAACGAAGGAGCTAGTGCAGTTGCTGATAGAAATCATCTTTCATCTAATCAGAGCTACAGTTTGTAGGGTGGTAGGCTGTAATGACAAACAGGCACCGCTTTTCCCGCGCGACTTCGTAGCATGGAACGAACAAGCTAATCTGACGGCGCACATCCGACTGTTGACTGGGATCCAATCGATCAGGGCAGTTTCAGCCCGTGGACTCGAAACAATGCTGGCGCCAGCTTGATCGGGATTTGAAGGTTTAAAATTGCCAGACAGGCGCGAAGAGAATGTGCCGCCAGTGTCACATGTGAGGGAATCGCACAGTAAGCAAGGAGTTCGAATCTTGCAACGCGGGTTTCTGATAAACAGCAAATATCGATTCATAGTGTCTCGAGTGTTCAGGCAATTGCTGTCCGTTGGCCAATCTATAGCGAAGTGCGCACGTTGAGGCATGCTAGTCTTAACGAGACGTGAAGACGCTAAAGGGAAACGGATGAACTGACGTTGTCCACTTGGTTGAACATGGACTTGTCGACTGGATTGGAGCGACGCCCTGCGACTGTGTGTGAGTTGAAACTAGAAGACAAGCGACTATTGAAGCAAGGTGGAGGAGGACCAAGAATTGGGGGATTGAAAATGGGGGATAAAAGTAAAGTTGGAGCGGGACGATAAGGATGAAAAGCGCAAGAAGGGGATAAGAAGACGGGAAGACCTGAGCAGTAGCATCCAAACCCCTATCCACCCTGCTCGATGCAGCAGATAGGGCGCCGTTGATTATCCTCTGCGACGGCCAGAGCATCAAGAAATTGTTAGAAGAAAGGTTCATTGTATTGCGTGGGCAGAATACTGTCAGGTTGCCCAGGCCTAGACAGGAGAACGATTAGGGTTCTCAACCAAAGCCTTTGGTTCAAAAACCTTACCGCAAGGCAGCGGGTTTTGGCACTGGACTACAGAGAGCCCGTTTTATGGAGTAAGGAGCCACCCTCACTCCAACCCCAACCTGGAGGTCCAGGAGACTGAGTTTGTATGGCCTCTAACCATTGGCAAATCTGGTATGAGTGGCTCTGAAGGTGCAAAAAGCATAACTCAGGATAGCTCAACGGATAACTGAGGCCCACAAACCATCGCACCACGTTAAGGCCTAGTCTTGTCGCATAAGAACATGTGCGATCTACTTGATGTATGCACCCAACAGATTGACCCCATTCCACTTCAAAGCTCACCTAACCCCGTTTTATTCTGTTGTAATTGACTAGATGCCTGATAAGATTGTCACTGGCACGATTGGAGCACGCCTAGGAGAACGGCTTGGAAGGCTGGACATTCTAACGCATTTGAGCTGGCGTGATGTCGTTAGCTTAGCCCGGGGTACTCGCTGATGAGATGGGAATGGAGCGAGCGTGAGAAGGATCCTGGCCGCACGTATTCAAACGGACGCTGAGCCCTTGTAACCAACGAGGGTATGTACGCGAGAGGGGATTACGGTAGACGCGCGCTGGTGGCTTAGAAGCGTGACCAACCGATCCCCAACCAAGGCGAGGAGGAAACAAGACAGCTGGTCCTCTGAAGGCACATTTACGACCAACGAAGGGTGGGGACCAGCCGGTGCTATGGGTCATTAAGTTAGTGAAAACTGCTACCGCAACGGGATGGTAGTGTGCAAAAGAACGTTGTCAACAGGGGCGCAATTGGGCCGCGTATCGGATTGTTTGAACACTGCTAAGTTGTGGGAAGGAATTGGACCTCGCTTTCCACAGCCATTATGCCGGAGTTTCTGGCACGTTTCTGCTGGGATATTTGACGGGCCAGCAACATATTCGTGGGACCAACCAATACAATCATTTCACCTGTCCTAATAGTACGCTGTGCACGGTGTTGCAGTCACATTGTACGCCCGTTGTTCTGTGGCGTAGACTGTTGGCCCTCGGGTCGAATTGCTTGCTGTCATAGCCGCTTCGATATGGATGTGTTGTTGTTGAGGCACGCCTAGTTACTGGTTAATCGTAACTTTTCAAATAATGCCGTTGTCCAGTTCCGCTCCTGGTGTTGGTTTGATTCCGGATGAAACACGCCACTTGAGGATACCAAAGGAGACGAAGGTTGGTATATGCATGCATTTCGTATTGTCTCCTCAGTACCATTAACAATAACCGATAAGCATAGATATAGCTAACAGTGGGTGCAACCAGACAAGCTTAAGGTGCAAAACGAATGACGGAAGTTCACACCTACGTCCAAGGCAGCTTTAGGCTGACAACTAATTGTTTCTGAACACACAAGGCTGGCTTAATCCGGCTAATTGCGACAGCCTCAGCAAATCGAAGGAAGCGGGGATTAATGTGACGTAACACAACTTTAAACGCTGAGCCCAGCTCTAATTGGTGTCCCGAGTCTAATAGGTGTTTGCCTATCGAGGAAGCCGGTGGTCTGCGCGAACATGGAATGTGACGAGGGTAAGCAATCTGAGCAACTTCACATTGAACCCATCTTGGCACTTGTTCCTTTATTCGGGAAGTCAGCGTTCTATTGGTTCTGTCTATGTAACTTTTTCCGCCTTCGTCTTCTTTCCGTGCTTTTCAAATTGTGGAAGGGAACTAACTGCTTTAAAGATACCAAAGGAATTTGTTACTAACGCCTTCTGAGCTCCTGATCAAGGCGGCGTCATCCAACCAAAACAATGACAACGGAAAGTTATTCCACTCACGTCCCGACGACGCCTTGATCAACCTTACTCAGCTAGCTGCCAGAACTGTTGGCCACATTCCACGTTATACCCAAGTGGTGACCAGGTAGCAAATTAAGGAATCGCGAGATCTGCTACAAATTCGATTTTCAATGGCCACCAGAAAACACGATTAGCCTACGAAACTTCACTATGCTGCGCAACATCATACCCAAGTCGCACCTCCGCGGAAGTAATACTGAGGTCAGAGTAAATTTCCTAACTATAGACCAATGCACAAGACCTGATGAATAAGGTAATTGAACTTCGGATACGTCAACTATCATAAGCTTGGGATCCCATCCAGATAACTGAAACGTGGCTGCACTCTGAAATTACCGATACCAAAGTAACGATACAGAAGATGTCCCTTGTTCGAATCGATTTCCCCAGTGACGGGTGGGGTACTTCGGTATCACTACAGGGACCTGCATTACTAGCCATTGAGTGACCTGGAGACACTGGACCCAGAACCAGTCCGGTGTCCTCTGCAACTGAGCCAGAGTGGTACACCATAAATGGACTCTTATCTGACCTACACAGTGCGATTGGTCCCATGAATAAGTTATGGCCATGTTCTCACCTCAGGTGACCTCAGTATTCCTACCTCTGAAGTTTCGATGTCCCCAGTGAGCACTTCCAAACAGGCTTACAAGGATTTGTTAAAAACATTCCTCTCTTCAGGCATGTCAGCTCTCCTGCTAGGTCCATATCGGTGAACAATCCATCACTGCTTAGGAATGAAGAGTACGTGAGCAACAAACCAAAGATGGAGAACTAGCTAACACTGAGTGATCACGCCGTCATACTTTATACGTGTTATACGGAGTATCCACAGGAACCCAATGGCTTATTTCGAACAATCACACCACGGAAAACTAACAGACCTTGTTGGAGATGACATTTGGGAGTTTTCGGACGACTGTTCAACTGATACTGACTGTACTGGAGTTCAGTGATCTGAATAAATCCGTATCAGCAAACAGGCCACTTCGTCCTGTAAGCGCACAGTCATTCATTCGGAGCAAAATCCGAAAGCGCGTGGCGATGTGACATGTGTACAAAGCGAACCCTAGCCCGATAACTGGAGCAATAATTGTACCACACTTGCTAACTTTGTATACCAACAGCGGCTAGCGGTAAGGTTCCATGCAAGTAACAAGCTACTGCACAAACAGATGCACAGCATCAGCAGAGTGAATAATGGCAGTGGTTGGCATCTTAATCGAATCCATGATAATCGATATCCTGGAATAGATCTGGTACCGATCTGGAACCCATCATTTCAGAGGAATTGGCAGAGAACCAGTTAATATATTTGTTAGAATACACACCGTTTCGCTTTTGACTCAAAGGCTTCTACAGGGAAGGTGAATGGTTTTGAAATGGAATTACATGTTATATCGATCGTGAGTGAACTACATATAGGGACTAATAAACTTGCAGTTCATTGGTATAAGGGTACAGCGATCATAGGTCAACTAATTCGTGTGTACTCCATGGGTTTGAGTCAAAGTCAAATGGAGAGCAGTAGATACTGGTCAGAGGGTAGTTACAGATATGATCGGCATCTTAAGTGTCCGTTGGAATGAACTTAGTCACTGATGGAACTTGTCTCCGATACCTAGGGATTTGGTGGACGGGTTATTGATAAATCATTCCAAATACGGATCCACCCACCGATGCTTATCAAACTGATCAGAGTAGGACTGAACGCCAGGCACTAGACAGCCCTATTCCGTCTATCCTATCCACGCAGTTCTCAGTCCCGGTTATCACTATAGCCTCGGTAATTAGCTTTCGTTGCGCTGATCGCAATCTCTTCTTGATAACCGACAATTTCGAAGAAAATATGGTGCACTGTGTCCAGCGCATATACTGCTACTGTGGGTTCTCTTAGCAGAACTGTTACTCGAGCTCGTTTCTTGGAAATCGTGATAGGGCTGCCTATGTTCTGAAAGTCCTGGACATGGTTTCCTCGCCATTTCACCTATAACACACCTGCGCACAATCTTTACATGGGACCTTAAATTGCAGTTATTTGTTTAATCTGCGGAAAGGAAGTCCTTGAATGCACAAGCGACCACCGTAGTCTTTGATCCTTTTGGAAAACTATTCTTATATTCTAGCTATCCAGTACTCTCGGAATCGCTTCTGAAGGTCCTTCTTTCTACGGCGGTATGTGAGTGTCTGAATGGGCACAGCGCAAATTGGCACCCACACTGAAATCAATCTATAAAACGATGCAGAACATAAAATTCGTGTCCGGTAACCTTTCCATGCGCTACGAGGTTGTTAATACTTATACTGGAACACACTGTGACGAGGAAACCCGCCCAACATTGTGATACCGCGAACATTCTGACTTTGCTCACCTGGAACTATCACTAATTTCGTCGTTAGCCGCTGCTGTTTGAACTGTTGGAATGACGAGAACCTAGCGCTAATTACTTGTTGTAACAGTTCAATTTCAAATAATCCACATTTTGAACCCAACCATGTTTTCTCATGCAACGTAGTCTCCGACCAAACAAACAGTGCTCAGCAAGGCTAGTTGATATGCTTGGCTTGGTTTGTCTCTCTTTAAACTGGGCACCGCGGTGAGCAACCTGTCCATTCACTTCTGTAATTCACGGAATGTACACAGCTGATCCTTCTACCGCCAGTCTGCTGTGCAAGCTAAAAACCGCTAAAGCGGCGAATACTGACCTAGTCCGCCTAAAGATAATGTGAGATCAATCATTGTGAGGTGAACCGAGACGCGTCGATAGCAGAGGGAATAGCTTCAGATACCAAAGATGTTTACCCAACATGCACTCGATGTTCATACATGGAATGGCACGACTGCTGCATTACGTCATGTATAGTATACTGCCACAGGACATCAAGGGTGGAGATGACGGCGCTCTCGACCATACCGTCTACACGACAACGGTAACAGTAAGAGAATGTAAACGCAAACTCGAATAGATCGGCTATTTACTTACTCAGACCAAGCGATGCCAAAAGCAGGCACGGAGTAGTGTGACGGTTGGAGCTGAGGATTGCTTCAATTGCAATCGTGCGCAGATTAACCGCAACATCCGACCTCTTCAGTTCAGAACCACAAAGGCTAGTGGGAAAATTGTAGGTTAAAGTACAGGTTGCGTGTTCAAAGTCTGCAAAACCGTAACTTTCCGGAACCGTATAACGATTCGTCCATACATACCTTTGTTACAATGTAAGAACACAATTGACAATCTGGAGAACTCAGTTGTACAAAGGTAGTTGTAATTGCAAAGACGGACACTGTCAATCTTCAAAGCCATTCGGCACCTCAGAGCAAGCTGCATCGGTTGTTGGGAGGAGTTTTACTCAGCTCCACAGACAACGTATAACACTGCCCATGACGAGCATTCAGCAGCTGACGAAGCAAATCTTCCAGAACACCTAAAGTGTCACATGGCTCCTGAAAAAAGTCCTGCTCTTCGACCTTCTTGATTTCCTGCACAACTTCGGCGATGCACTTGTCCAATGTAGAGGCGGATATCTGATGAAAAGGAATGCGTTCAAAAGTGCGGATAACAGAGAACCGTTTGGCGATCAGCTGATCGTGGAGCAATGCGCTCGCCAACACCTGAGCGTGCTTGATGCGCATTGGGCATCGGCATCCAGAAGGACCTTCGTGAGCTGCCGGCTTGAATCCATACATTGCAATCTGCCTCCCGCAACACTGACACCGGAGTGTGAATATCATTGGATTTTCCAGGGGCCAGTTATGGCGACATGCTATACACTGGCAATCAATGCCATACCGCTTGCGTAATTTGTTGCGTCGCTCCTGTTTCGGAGTGCTGTCATACCTGTTGCCGAGGCTCAGTGTAATCTCCGTTCCGGCTTTAATCGTCCTGCGTGCAAATAAACCTTCACCGATCCCATCCATTGTAATGATGACGCTGTTCTGGTGACAAGAGTTTGAGACCAAAGTTAACATAGAATATATTCCGCCGGCTACTGAACCGATTTCAATTCGATCCCAGTCGGTTCCAGGTGAGCTCGCCTCCGAATATTGCTCCTCGTACCATATGTTTGTCCTGCCGTGGGCTGAACATGGAACTGATTGCAGGTGATATAACAGACAAGCAGCAGCCCAAGATGCCGGGAGTGTGGAGCGATTGGCGTCTGTGTGAGCCATTGCGGGATTCAACATAGGATCATCCTGCCAATCCAGTGGGTAGCCACCAGCCTGCGATAATAGAAAATAGGCAAAAAGCTTCCGATATGGCTAAGTAGAGAGAAACGCTAATCGACCAACATGATCAAGTGAATCAGCTCTATTCTAAACATTACTCTTTGGATTTCAGCGAACTCTGTGAATGTGGCATTGGACGCGATAATTCCAGTGTCACCAAGATCTCCTTACCCTCTTGGACTTATTCGCAATACATCCGGAATATGTAGACAGCATACGGTCGCATCGAGATGGTGAATGTGCGTGTGTGTGACACCCGAGTACATCAACTTAGATCGACAGTTGGATGGTGAACGCAAACTGGAGCTTCCGGTCAACCAGTGCACGTGCAATCGGACTGCAAACATGAACCTGCCTCTGTCGGAAAAGGTCGACGTGATCGAATCGTCATTCAGTTAAACAACTGGTTGCATACGCATCGCTGGTTGAATGATTTAAAAACTAGATAGACGAGAACGCAACCCAACGTAGAAATCACTGTGCGCAAGTCATATCCACATACCAATCTCATGAGTAACACTAATGTCGGTAGTGAGAGAAGCGTCCAGCAATGGGTGAGAATGCTCTTTCAGAGATGAGAACAAATCTGGAGGAATAATCTTACGGAGAGGCAATGGGCCAGGAATACTGCAGCCACTGTTCGTTGCCACAAGTCTTCCGCAGAACGCGTTTGGTATCCAGCACGTCTCCAACTCACGGACTCATATGTTCCCATCTGAATACCAGCAGCTGACATGGTCTCCTGGCCAGAAAATGCGAACAGGGAAGATGATCGTTTCGCTCGACATCCCGATTGTGTAGGATTGTGGATTTCTTCATTTGGCAGGTCCTGTAACACAACGATAGGTCATAATTATTGTAACAAGAGGAAATACATTATCTTTGGCCAAAATGTAGCTGTAGGCATCGAGGAAGCTTCTTATCAAGCTGGTGCAACTTGTGGGAATGTGATCTTACGTGCGAGAAGACATATCGATCGGTAGCAGTGAAAGACACTGTAGTTGAGGGGCAGAGATGTAACCAGTTACTTCCACATGCACGGAAAATGACAGGAGTGGAATTCAAGAATCATTGTACGCAACACACCTTCACCAATCTCCAAATGGTACGCCAGTGAGTGCGAGCGACACACGCGAATGCCAACAATACATCGCGAATATTCAGGGCATCGGATTGGATAGGATCAACCTTGCGCAACCACTTGCGATAGCGCTGTAGCGTCGCGGAAGCCGTTGCGGCGCTGTCGATCGACTTGAGCCACTGCAAACCGCCCACGTCGGTCAGCATGATTCGCTTACGTTGCCCACACTCGAATCGGTGGAACTGATCGAGCTCCGGCCTGTTCACCATTTCTCCAGGTGATTCGGCTTGCCCCGAGTGCCAATCCATTGTCCATGTCGCCTGTTCGCATTCGGAGGAGCAGAAGCCAACCTGTGTGGGGTATGATGCAGATCATCAGTGCACACGAAGCATCGTACGCACGTTTCCAGCTCAAGGTTCTAACCAATACCTCAGTAAGCAAAGTAACGAAAAGTCATGCGTCAAGGATATACAAACGAGAGTACGGTAGAGTGTATTCGTCAATTATCTCCTCTCTGGCGCTCAATTCAAGCAGTGGACATCAATGTTCCCGTTTTCCCTTCACTTCAAGAATTACCCAAAAATATTGCAATGTGAGTGCTTTGTTTGTTGAATATCCAAATATGCCTACTGTGTTTCTATATACACTCGGCATAACGTTAATGTAGTCTAATTTGACAAAATTACAAATTCCTAACGCTGCGGACTGACCGGACTACGTCGAGGAAAAATCAGGCTGAATGATACAGGACGCACATCCCAAGACATGATCTTGGCGTAACTATCCGGATGAACGCGTCTGTTGCGTAGCCAACAAGTGCTAGTCACTGCGATCTCTTTGCTGTTGTCAAGCCAAACTGCGTCACGTCACCTAACGTGTGAATTGGCTTCATTCACTCAACTAATCTGAAAGTGGAACGTGATGAACTACCCATCTACTGAACACGACAAGGAAAAAACGTTCAATAAATCGATGATCACGGGAACAATGATAGTGTATGGCCACTCACCTCGGCACAGCCTCGACATGGAA